>CM019064.1:329654026-329960714 GCA_009667805.1 Leptobrachium leishanense | reverse complement strand
AGCAAAACCGTTTGTATGAATGTGTGAAAATGAAATGCTGTTTGCAAAGAAACTACTGAGTGAAAATGTCTGAAATTTACACAGGAGGTCCAGGGAATAATAATAAAGAGGGCTGTTACAGAAAAAAGAAGTAAACTTAAGAAAAAAATTAAAAATCGGACTTTTAAAAAAAAAAAAAAAATTAAGAAAAGTGCTTGAAGTATCCTAAAGAATCTATAAATAAAGAGACTTTTTGCAGGCAGAATTTTATAATGAATTGTTTATTAGATATTGAATTAAAACGGGAATATTTTTAACATTGAAGCCTATAGGATTCTCCTGAATAAACTTGCCGAATTAAACCACCGAATGGCAGGGCATTAGGGGAACCTTTCACTGCTGGTTTGTGTTCTCTGAATAGCCGAAGCAGTGCTTCTCTATGGGGATTTCACTGCCCTCGAACAGGCACCGAACAGGCACCGTATGTGCAGGCAATTCGCCAGGATTTGGCGAATTGCCTGCTCTCTGGATAGCCGAATGGCCAGGAAAGGTAACCGTACGCTGATTTTCAGCGTTCGGTTACCTTTCTCAAGCAATTCGAATCTCTTTGGATAACCCTGATAGAATTCTCTTTTAACTGAAATTGCTAAATATAAAACCAAATCCAATTACGTGTGCTTTTTAGAACAGTTTCTCAAAATAATTTGTGAAAATGCCAATATTGCCTACACTTGGTGGAACATTTTTCTGTTGTTTTCAATACAATATTTTAAGGCAGTGTAATGAAATGTCAGTGAGTATTATGTCTGCCCTTACCCAGTCTATGCTAGATGAACAATATTGGAAAATCTGTATTGATTGACTGCTGTGCAAGGCTTTAGCTGCCTTCCTCTGGATCATCCGAGAGACATGGCAGTTCATAAGTCCAACGTATGACTGAATTGTATTCAATAATAACGTTATTTAAATCAGATTTCTACCATTGTCTCATTAAAGTTCCATATGTTAATTCCGTTCATATTTAAAAATATATTTTATTATATTAGTAGGTCTCAGAATTCTAGAGTGATTTTAGAGGATGATCTGATAAAACCAGCACCTTTTAATAATTTAGATTCATTTCTACGCAATTTATTCATGGACTATTAATATGTAAAATCTAAGGCTTACTGTAGTATGAGAGAAGGCAGATCTATTGTCATCTACATTTCACTGCACACAGATATCATGGGTTTAACATTTGAAATGTATGATGTCTAGCAAAAGTACAATTTAAAGTTGTTATTCAGCGTAAGTAGATGACTGTGGACTTGTGTAAAATAACACTGATTATAGCTGTAATTGAAGAAGGCAATTCTATGGAAAAGAAAACTACATATAATTCTCCTTTCCGTATTCCTGGATCCTTTTTACTATTTTATAACAATGAACGGATTTCGATAAGGTATTTTTTGTCTCCATCTGCTATACACTTCCTAGAAGATTTAAGAAACTGTGCCAAGTGCAAGAGACTGTTCCATTTTTATTCTTATACTTTGTGTTTCTTCTTGATGCTCCCACATAAAAATAATAAAATATACAAAAAGAAAAAAAGATATTGTACAATGACATAATAGCCTTGCAATTTGCTCTTTAGTCTTTTAGAGAAAGCAAGACCTTGGCATTGCTAAGTGAAACGTGCTTCCTGAAGAGTTGTCCTTAAAAATCCATTTACTATTAAAATATTGCCCTCCCCCCCCAAACAAAAATGGGACCAGTATTTTTTTTTTCCCAAAAATTTTAAAATTAATTTACAGTAAGAAATACTTTATTTCTTACTGTACATGTCACCATCTGCTGGTCAACCTGAGCTACTACAGTTTGGTCTCTGTGCAGGAACAGCTGGGGAACAGCCCATCAGAGACAATCCCCAGATGATTTTACAAAGTGTTAGCACTGTGAGCAGGATGGTCAAGATGCTAACACCCTAGGGGCACCTTCAGGAGCCCAAATGCAATTGAAATTAATTTGCAACAAATGAATTTCATTTGCTTTTGTCCTTCTCAGCTGGCGATAACTTGATTTCGGACACCTCATGGTATGAAGGGGTTATGTGATCTGGCTGAAGTAGGTGCTTTTTCATCTCTTTCTCTGTATGCCTCTTGTGCCTCTTGTTTTGTTAATTGTATGTATGTCCCACCCATTAAACGGCGCTATGGAATATGTTGGTGCTTTATAAATAAGTGTGATAGAAGTGGCCAAGTTAAGGGATTAAACTGTAATTGAGCTTGGACAAAATCAAAGCATTTGACTCCATGACTGGGGTTCTATCAGAAACCTACTTGAGTTCAACCAGCAGTTAGAGATCATGTTCCCCAAATCACCATGGAAACCAGTCACTCTTTGAGCCTAATAATCCTCAAGCGTCTGTCACTTAAAAAGTTATTCATTAAGCACCAAACCTGTCACCGAATTGCACTGAACAGTGAATTTCACCATTCAGTGCAATTTCGGGGCTGTTTGTCTATTCACTAAACTGTCCATTCTCCAAATACAGGCGAATGGATTTCAAAATACAGTACAGTTCGCCACAGTTTGTCGATCGTCGGCAGCAACGAAATTGACCCATAGAAAAGTAATGGTCCGTCTATTCACAGAGTGCCGAACTGCTCCGGTGATGGCAAAATAACTTGATTTTTGGTGTTTCACTTCAACAGGTTTAAACAGGCTAATCCTATAGGATTCAATGTAATAAAGTAATATCACTTTTAATTTAAGAAAAAAACATTTATTCTTTTCATTTTCAGCAAAAATACTTTTTGTTTTTGAGAACACTTTTTTTTTTTTTTTTTGGTGAAAAGCAGGAGAATGACTAGAGAATGAAAAATTCTAGGTCAAAATAGCCAAACCAGAAAAATTCTCCCATTTATCTCTCTTTCTAAATCAACTATTTTGACCTAGAATTTTCCAATCTCCAGTCATTCTCCTGCTTTTCACCTCTCTCTGAATAACCCTGAAAGTTTTTGTTTCCCAATTTTTTTATTCTGTAACAGACTTTTTTTTTTATTAAAAGGGCGTTTTTATTATTTCCAAACATTTTAATGCATTTTTTTATTGGTTTAAACAGCTATAAGGATCAATAGGAAATTCATATTCTTTTTCTTTTTTGCAGTTCGGTGGAATTCGCCTAGGCCTATTTGTTCTCCAAATTTTTCATGAGGCTTCAGCGACTCCATCTTCAGCACACTACGTTAACCATCTAGTGAATTCACAGTACGGTCGGTGAAAAGGAATCGGCGAAGTGAAAAGCACCAACATTTCGCTGACATTTTGGTGCTTAGTGAATGACCTGTTTAGTGTTATTTCATGCCAGTAATGAAAAGAGAAATAAGTGTACCTCGGTGGATAGTGCTTTTCTTCATATTTCACCTTTTTAACAGGATAGTTCTGTAGCAGGTTATGCCATTTCTTCGTTGCTTAAGGCTGGGGTCAGACGAGCGTAGTGTTCACGTCCGTGATTGCGCCTAAAAGTACATCCGTGATAGCATGACAGGAAGCCCATCGGAGCCTGACACATGAAGTACGTCCGCACTGAACTGCGGATGCACCATGGTCGCGGCAAACGGACGCAAGGCAGGCAAGAATGTACAACCCCTAGAACGGCCGCACAAAGTGCGCTGCGTCCGCAACGTCCGCATAGCTTTGTGTGTGAGTGATGGAACGTGGTCAGACGGACTGCATTTATACATCCAGCATTTTTCACGGACAAAATGGTTTTGCTTTTTAATTTATTTTCCCTCCTACATCCGTCAAAATGTACATCAGTGAATAAACGGACTGTGTGGCCACTACTGTGTCTTCCGTACTGACGTACGTCCGTGTGCACAGACGTAGAGTCCGTAGAAATCACGCTCGTCTGACCCTAGCCTAAGAGTATACAAATGAAGCTTCAAGGAAAAACAGCTCATTAATCTGTTTGTTAATCCAGACAATACGGTTGTCCATTGTGTTCTGGGCTCTGCTGGCTCTTCACAAGTGGCCAAAAACACCTTAGGGTAGCCTCCAAATGTCCACACCCTGTTAACCATGGTGTTCGGATTAACAAGCAGAGCAGAGATCAATTATTGTATACATCTCTCCTGACACTGCAGCGCCATGAAAATATGCAGAGAAGGTCAGAGTATTTGTTGCTGATAACATGGACCCGGATGGAATATTTTTCTAAATTGATTTTGTCATGTGCTTATTGATGTGCTAGAACTCTGCATGAACTGCACAGATTGAAAGCCGGTCCAACACTGGATTTCTATGTAGGAGTTTGTTATTTGTTTTTATGACTGAATAAAATAAACACCAAACTAAACTCTATGGGAGTTATTCAGAGGGCTGAAATTTCAGTGCTCTCTCGTTCAGCGCACATCGGCGATTTAATTTCACCGACCATGCGATGAATTCAGCATTCACTGCAGAGTCCCTGAAGTGCACCAAACAGGGTCCGCTGACCACAGACGATCCGCCCAAACACAACCACTGACCGAACAGACCGTATAATTTAAAAAGACAAAGAAAAAACAAACATTTTTTAAAAAAGGAGTTTAAAACAACAAACAAACATGAAAATGCATGGAAATAATAAAATAGGTCCTATAAAAAAAATAATAAAGAGGTCTGTTATAGAATTTAAAAAAAAAAACACAAAAAAAATGGAAATCCAAAATTTTGCCTATGAAAAATCCAGAAAAATGCCTAAAAATTAAAAAAAAAAATCATGATCCAAACAAAAATAAAATGCAAATAAAAGGAATAAACGGCTGAATAAATAAGGGCTAAAACCAGTTATTTACTTTTACATTGAAACCTATGGGATTCGCCTATATAAACCCATCAAACCCGTTGCAGTTCGGCATTCTCTGAATAGGTTAACCATTACTGCTCTATTGGTCGATTTCACTGTTGCTGAAAGTCGCCGAATTGCGGCGATCTGAAGTGAACTGCATCGTATTTTGCTGGCAATTCGCCAATATTTGGCGAATTGCCAGCTTTCTGAATAACTGAACTGCCACGAAATTGCACCGTACGGGGAGATTCACTGTTCGGTGCAATTCGGTGGCAAGTTTGGTTGTCTCTGAAAAACCCTTAAAGTTGGGACAATGTGATAAGTGCGTTCGCATAGTCCATCTGTGGTAACCAGTGATTTGGATTATACGATCAGGGTTATTCAGAGAACGGTGAAAAGCAGGAGAATGACTGGAGAATGGAAAATTCTAGGTCAAAATGGCCAAACCAGAAAAATTCTCCCTTTCATCTCACTTTCCAAATCGGCTATTTTGACCTAGAATTTTCCTTTCTCCTTCTCTGAATAACCCTATATATATATAAAATATACACACACAACAACAAACCAAGAGGACAGCATGTCATTACACAAACTACAGCACCACAAAGCTGGGGCAGATGCTCGATCTCCACACTTGGTGATATTCCTGTGAGCATTAAAAGGCATTATATTGCAACTAGAAAGCAAGGACTCACTAAGGTTCCCACCTTTTTGAGAAAAAATGAGCGGCCATGCTTATTTGTATAATGGGGTCTGATGTATAATGGGCACAGGCTGCATTCGATTCTATGATAGTGTGATGGTAAAAACCAGACAATTATGCAAATAAGCATGGCTACTTTCTTTTCAAGACTATAGAACTCTTGCTAGTCACTAAAGTTTGCTTCAGACAGGCAAAGGTTTTTTTTCCTATTGCCAATCCTTGCAAACTTGAAGGTGGGCTTAGGCCCCGTTCACACTGTGCGATTTGAAAGTCGCTCAATTTTCATATTCGCGCCATCGTGCGATAAAGTCGCGCGACATCGCTGTTTTGTGCGATTTTTGCAAAGCACCACCAATACAAATCGCAGATAGCAAATCGCAAAAAAAGGGTCATGTACCAGCGACATGCTTCTGCCACGCGGCAAGATATGAACAGCTCTATTGAAATGCATTGCAGAAGTTACATAGTGCAACGTCGCCGCAAAATCCGCGCGATAAATCGCACAGTGTGAACGGGGCCTTATACAGTATTTCGCTACATGATTTTTTTTTCAAAAAAGGTTTATATGCAATAATTTAGGGGGTTCCTTTAGAACAGTGTTTCCCAACTCTAGTTGGGATATCTGGAAAAGCTGGTGTGTCATTTGGTAAGGAGGACAGGATTGGGAAGCAATGCTTTAGTGCAGTGGTCCTCAAGTACCTCCAACAGGCCAGGTTTGCCAGATATCTGAAACACAGCACAGGTGATATGATTTGCTGCTCAGTTATTGCAGGATTCAGTTTGCATTTCCTCAAGGTGATCTGCAAAATCTAGCCTGTATGGGGTACTTGAAGACCGCGGTTGGGAACCACTGCTTTAGTGAAACCCGCCCTACCTGTGTATCAGGATTTCCCAAACCTGTCCTCCTGACCCTCAACCAGGCCAGGTTTTAAGGATTACCTTGGGGAAATGCAGACTGAATCCTGCAATCACTGAGCAGCGAATTGTATTGCCTGTGCTGTGCTTCAGATATCTGGCAAACCTGACCTGTTAGGGGGCACTTGACAGGTTTGGGAAACACTGCTGTATATTCTATATGGAACACTGCTGATGAATGGTGTATTACCCAAAACTATTCAATAGCAGACATATGTTTTAGAAAATAACAGATATAGTGTAATTTTCTCATATATATATATATATATACACAAACATACATGTTTAAGAGAATGTGATTAACCACTTGGCTGCTAAGGACGCACTCAGCCAGTCCTGCCAAGTGCACCTCCTGTGCTATGGATGCGCTGAGTGCGTCCTAGCACAGGAGGCAGCAATCGGCCGTGATTACGGCCCCCCGGGCACTCCGGGACCCCAGGTGGAAGATAGATGTCATCGCGGGGGCCAGCGATCAAAGTCAGGCACGGTTTGGAAGGGCACAGCCTGCCCTTCCAAACCGTGCCTGGTTTTAACCCCTTAGGTGCCGGATCACGATTCGGCGTCAAAAAGCGCTGAATCGTGATCCTCTCCCGGAGCTGGCCGACATCTTGGATGTCGGCCAAGCTTCTGGGAACTCCCCCTGATGACTGGCGACATCGTGCATAGCGTGATGATGTCAATCCTGGAGTTAACCCCTAGTTGCCACCAGTGGTGGCGATAGGGGGATCCAATGAACCCCCTATCTCCTGATACCTGGCAGCTAGGGGTTAATGTTTGGTATTGTTGGATCGGCCAGAGCATGGCCTTTCCAACGATACAAAACATGACCATGTAAAAGTTAATAAACAAATATAAAAAATAAAAATAATAAAATATTTTAACCCTTTCGCTGCTGAGGCTTTTCCCGCCTCTGTGCTGAGGTCATTTTTACTGGTTTTGCTCATCATGTTTAAACGTGTTTTGAAGGCTTATTTTAGTATATGACCCAGACATATTATATATTGTTCTTTCCGTCAGACTCGGCTGATTCAGAATATGTCATTATTATATGTATACGTCATGACCTGTCTGTATATTATAACAAAAAATGCAATAAAATATGATTTTTCAATAATTTACAATGTGTAAAGTGTTTTTTTTTCACATTTTAACATGCGAGCAATTGCGTTTATATCTTGTATGGGGTGCGCTTGTTAAAAAAATTAGAGATGGGGTCTCGCTACATTTTTTTTGGGGAAAATTACACGATTTTTAACAAACGCACCGCATACAAAAATCGTTAGTGCAGCATCATTGTTCACATTATAATTGAAATGGGAACAATATTGCTGCATTAACAAACCAAAAAAAAGAATTTTTATTTTTTTTTACAAACTTTTTCACTTTCGTGTTTGGTATCGTTGGAACGGCCATGCTCTGGCCGATCCAACAATACCAAACTTTAACCCCTAGCTGCCACGGATCGGGAGATAGGGGGTTCCAATGAACCCCCTATCTCCACCATTGGTGGCAGCTAGGGGTTAACTCCAGGACTGGCGTCATCGTGCTATGCACGATGACGCCAGTCCTCAGGGGGAGTTCCCGGAGGCTTGGCCGACATCCAAGATGTCGGCCAGCTCCGGGAAAGGATCACGAACCGGCGCTTTTCAGCGCCGATTCGTGATCCGGCTCCCCAGGGGTTAATGCCAAGTACCATTTGGAAGGGCAGGCTGTGCCCTTCCAAATGGTGCCTGGGTTAACCCCCGCAACACCGCCGATCGGGAGGGAGAGAGGTCCGAAGGACCTCCCCCCTCCTTTTCAGGCGCCTCCTCCGCACATGCGGGGGGGGGCGCCTGAATTAGGTGTCATCGCGCTGCCGCGATGACACCTAATTAGCCCGGCGGCGGTTCCGGATGCTGGGCTGACATCGAGGATGTCAGCCCGCACTGGGGGGGCCAGCGATCGGCCGGAACCCGGCCGAACGCTGCCCCAAAGGCTGGACGCGCTCAGCGCGTCCACCGCATGGAACGTGACATGCGGTTGGACGCGCTGAGCGCGTCCGCTGCAGCGAAGTGGTTAAAAAATAAAATATTTTTTTTTTTTGTTAATGCAGCAATATTGTTACCATTTCAATTATAATGTGAACAATGATGCTGCACTAACAATTTTTGGATGGGGTGCGTTTGTTAAAAATCGGGTAATTTTCCCCTAAAAAAAATTCAATGAGTCCCCATTTCAATTTTTTTCTAACAAGCGCACCCCATAGAAAATATAACCGCAAATGCTTGCATATTAAAATGTGAAAAAAAAACACTATACACATTGTAAATTATTAAAAATTCAAATTTGATTGGAATTTTTTGTTATAATATACAGACATGACATAACGTATACATATAATAATGATATATTATGAATCTGTCAAGTCTGCCGGAAAGAACGATATATAATATGTCTGGGTCATATATTAAAATAAGGCTTCAAAACGCGGTTAAACATGATGAGCGAAACCGGTAAAAGTGACCTCCGCACACAGGCGGGAAATGCCTCAGCAGCGAAAGGGTTGAAGTTGCACATCTTTATTTCTATGAGATATTTTTCCAAGAAAAAGCTTTAGATTCCATAGACTACTATGGGAACCTTGGAGGGAAGAATCTTATTTGTTTTCTTTTTGTTCTTTTTTTTTTATTACATCTTATAACTCATAAACTTCTAAGGATGTAAAGACTTTTAGAGATGTCCAGATGTGCACATCTGGAAGACAACTAAAAGATCTATAACTAACGGTTCCATCACTCACTGGTACTTGGGCTATCCCAAAAGGGTGGGATGAACCTGCCGTACACTGCCAAAGCTTGAGGCTACTCCACTGACAAACATATAAAACGCAATGGGGAACTATTTATTATCTGCCAAGCAAATAGAATCTGTATTTTTATAATGCTTTTTATGCAGCCGAGGAGGTGTCTGGCTTTTGCATATTTTTGTACAACTCCCTATGATTTTGGAAAGTAATTGTAGCGTTGGGAGCACAATCTAAAAGATCATTAACACTGAAGAAAAGAGATACAACAACGCAGTAAAATGATTACAATGTTTATTGCAAACTAAACAAAGTAATGCAAGGGTTTATTCGATTCAGTTATCATTTATCTTTTGCTGTTAGTGAATAAATTTAGAAAAAATTGCAAGGAACATAGTATCTACTAACCGTGATACTGGAAGGAAAACATCAAGGAATCGGTGACAGAAACCTACAGTATGTGCTATGACAGCAGATGGAACGAACTTTGAAAAAGGCCAGATTATTTTAAAACCTTTGATCATTTGTTGAAAAAGAAAAAAAAAACATACTTTCCTCTCATGGATATCAAACAGTTGTAAACATAACACAGCTTTATAAAAATATTTTTAAAAAAATCTTTGTTATCCTTTCGCCGCTGAGCCATTTCACCTCTGTTTGCGGAGCTCATTTTGACCGTTTTGAACTCGTGTTTAAATGCGATTTGAAATCATATTTTATTGTAGGACCCAGACAAATTATATATCTTTATTTTTTTCATCAGACTCAGCAGATTCATATTATATCATTATTATATGTATATGTCATGTCATGTCCTGCCAGAATGCAATAACAAAAAATGTGAATTTCCATTCAGATTTCAATCATTTACAGCAGTGGTCCCCAACCCTGGTCCTCAGGGCCCACTAACAGGCCAGATTTTGCAGATCACCATGGGGAAAAGCAGACTGAATCCTGCAATCACTGAGCAGCAAATCATAACACCTGTGCTGTGCTTCAGATATCTGGCAAACCTGGCCTGATAGTGGGCCCTGAGGACCAGGGTTGGGGACCACTGATTTACAGCATATCAAATTAATTTTTTCCACATTTTATCATCCAAGACGTTGTGGCAATATATTCTTTGGGCTACTCTGGTTAAAAAAATATATAAAGAGGAACCTGTTACTGTATTTTTCTAAGAAAATATGCAACTTTAGCTAAAACTGAAAAAATACTAAATTTTTAGTTTGAAGCTGCATCATTGTACACATTATAATTGAGAAGTGAACAATAGTGCTGTATTATAAATATAAATAAAAAAATGATTTTTATTTATTTTATTTTTACACATAACCTGTTTGGTATCACTGGAAAGGCCATGCTCATGCTCTGGGATGCAATGATACCAAAAATGAGTCTCTAGCTGCCACCAATCAAGAGATACGGGGTTTCAAAGGACCACACTATCTCCATCATAGGGATTTCCATAGAGAAATCCCTGGGCAACTAGGGGTTAATTCCCTTACTTACAATATCACACCCATGTGTGCTGGTGGGAGGAGGCCCTGGAAGCTAGGCTGACATCAAAAGCGTCAGCCCACTCTGGGAGAAGTCCGCAATCCGACATTGATTGCCACTGGATCGTGGGCTGGCACCTTTAATGTGACCTTTACAGCAATGCTTCTCTTAATTTTGTAACTTTTACCAATCTGGAGGAAGAGAGAGAGGTTCTAAAGATCCCGACCGGCTCTGCCGGGTGGCGCCTAAAACTGACATCATCGTGCACCGGCAAGGGGTCTAAAGGGACTTCAAGGAAGTCAGAGCACCTTGGGACTCCATGGCGTGTGGGGAATGTCCTCCGCACACAACGGGGAATCCCAGGATGCCCCATACATCATCAGAAGCGAAGGGGTTAAATATATGTGTGGCACAATTATTGGCATCCTTTAAGGCTAGGGTCAGACTAGCGCACTTTAAACGTGCGTTCTGGCGCACTTAATTACGGCCGCACTAGCAGCAAATGACGGGCAATGACGGCCAATATACGAAGTACGGTCGCACAAAAGTCCGGCCGCGCAACGCAAGTGGCAAACGAACGCATTTTGTCGAGAACGTCAAACCGCTAGTATGGTCGTACAGAGTGCGCTGCAGCCGCATAGCGGCGTGTGTGCGTGATTTTGAGATGTCAGACACTGCTAATGTCCGGCCAACATAACGTCCAGATGCAAAAAGTGTTTTATTGATGATCCGTACAAAATCACGAACGCAAATGCGCATCGTATGACCGCTATCGCGTACTCCGTGAAAAAATGCGTCCATTCGTTCGAACGCACTTTTTCACAGACAACGCGAAAATGCGTTCGTCTGACCCTAGCCTTAGTCGGTACTTTGTCCTACCTCCCTCTATTAAGATAACAACTCTGAGTCTTCTTCTATAATGCATGATGAGGCTGGAGAATACATGGTAAGGGATCTGGATCCCAAATATTAAAGAGCCACTACCATGTGAGGTACTTTTCCATTTGACTGTCTCACTGCGTGAACCCCACTCTGGTTATTGCCAAAATGCTTGATTTTGATTTCAGGTGACCATAGACCGTGTATTGTCGAGCAAACTGAAGATGCCTGCATTTTTCACTGGATAAGAAAAGAGAACTTTTTCTTGAAACCCTTCCAAACAACTTGTGGTGACAGGTGAAATTGAATTATAGTTTTGGAGACTTGGAGACCCCAAGACGCACCTAATTTCTGCAATTTTCCTGCTATAATCCTTGGGGATTTTTTATCCACTTGAACCATCCTAATCCTAATAAAGTGCATTGATACAATATAGACATATATCTTCTTCCAAATTAAACATTTCGAGTTGACTGGAACTTCATAGTTATTGCCCTGCTAGTGGGAATGGACATTTCAATGATGTTGCTATTTTCTTATGGCCGTTTTCTGTTGTGTGAACCTCATAACCTTTTGTCGCACATCGCAGTTATATTCCTTGTTATTCTGTCTCACCAATTGTACATTGCTACGGAACTTGTTAGAGTTACAAGTATTTATAAAGCACTAACTGTAAAGTAATATGAAAAAGTGCAGTGACTTGTCAACATTTTAGTCTCACATAGGGACATCAACTGGATGCTGACCCACGTGTGTGCAAAGTATAAGAATACGTCTCTCTATCTATATATATATATATATATATATACAGTATATATACATACACAGGGTTATTCAGAGAAAGGTGAAAACCAGGAGAACCGTCAGGAGAAGAGAACAATCTAGACCAAATAGCCGATTTAGAAAGTGAGATAAATGGGAGAATATTTCTGGTTTGGCTATTTTGACCTAGAATTTTCACTTCTCCAGCCATTCTCCTGAGTTTCACCTTTCTTTGACTAGACCTGATATACAGGGTTATTCAGAGAGCGCTGAAAAGCAGGAGAATGACTGGAGAATATAAAATTCTAGGTCAAAATAGCCAAACCAGAAAAATTCTCCCATTTATCTCACTTTCCAAATCGGCTATTTTGACCTAGAATTTTCCATTCTCCAGTCATTCTCCTGCTTTTCACCTCTCTCTGAATAACCCTGCTAGTGTTTATATCTATATATGACAGAGAAGTGGCTTTTATTACTTTCTCCCTGCCACAATGCCACATATCTGAGCAGTACGTCCATAAAACAGTGAATACCCTTGGAGAGTTATATTCTCGTGTTATATACTATGAAAAATAAAATCCACCAAAATATTGGTAGTCTCAGAATATTGTTCCTTCAGAAAGGCACGCTGTGGCTTAGCACATTTATTTTCTCACTTCTTTTTCTTTTCTTTACACCTTTCTCTCCAATGAACAAAATAAAAATAAAAACATTTTACATCTACGCCATGCATTTATCTACATCTGCTAAGAGTCAAAGTGATTCATTCCAATCCTAAATAGCTGCTCACAAACCTCAAAATTTGAACTTCTGACACCGATGTCACAAAAATGTTTTAAAGAGAAAAAAAATGTTAAAAACTGAGCTCACTCTGCCCGTCTTATAAACACGGCAATATTGTGAAATTGCTAAATTAGAAATTCCATATTCCATGGCCTCTTGTCCTTAAATCAGATAAATGTGCTGGATGGAATTCTACCAAGCTCATGCATAGAGCACCCCTTAACCAATTATACATTTTAACTGTCATATAAACCAATATATTTCCTCCTAATGACTTCACCACCAGAGAACAAGAATATTGCAAAACATAGTAGTTTATTTTCCTGACAGAGAAGGACACATAATAAAACCTCCTACTGATTAAATCCTGACATTGGTATCTATCAACCTACTTCATATTGAAGGACATTGGTCTTTAAATTTTCATGCTGGAATGAATAAACTAAAAAACAAAAAACAGGAAAATTGGAGTGCATTCTAGATCTATTGCACAAAATAGATAAAATCTAAAAAGTATATCATCTGCATAATTTACATTAATCTGTCTTTAAACACACCTTCTAATTAAGCTGGATGTGTAGACAGTCATACAGAGACCTGTTAATGAATTGTAAGGAAAAGAACTGCAAAGGATTCACTCCCTGACATGTGAATATCATATAAACCAGTCTTAACATTTCATTGGATGCTCGATACATTGATAAGGAAACATCCTCACATTTTTTTCCTCATTTCCTGAAAACAATACCTCATGATTTTTGTAATTTTTGTGCGATTTTTCTCTTTTCCTACAGTAACGCTAACACTGAACTTTAGGCTAGGGTCAGACGAACGCATTTTTCGCGTTGTCCGTGAAAAAGTGCGTTCGAACGAATGGACGTATTTTTTCACGGAATACGCGATAGCGGTCATACGATGCGCATTTCCGTCCGTGATTTTGTACGGATCATCAGTAAAACCCTTTTTGCGTCTGGACGTTATGTTAGCCGGACGTTTGCAGCGTCTGACGTCTCCCAATCACGCAAACACGCCGCTATGCGGACGCAGCGCACTCTGTACGTCAGTAGTAGCGGTTTGACGTTCTAGAAAAAATGCGTTTGTTTGCCACTTGCGTTGCACGGACAAACTTTCATGCGGCCGTTCTTCGTATATTACCCGGCATTGGACGTCATTTGCTGCTAGCACGGCCGTGATTTCGTGCGGTTAAACGCACGTTAAAAATGCTTTCGTCTGACCTTAGCCTTATAGTTCAACTTTTATTTCTTTAAGAGAAGCAAATGTTAAAATCCTTACCTGCCAGTGGGCAGTAAAACGGATAGAGGATGTGTTTAACTGTGGCCACACTATATGCTGAGAGGTGCTCATACCGAGACGCTCGACTCGAGAACCAGCATGGTCCCTGGCCATACATTGGTGGTCATCAAGACATCGGTTGGTGGGCTGAAGAGCTCTCATTGTAGCTACAGTAAGAGAATCTTGTTTTGATATGAATTCAATACAGAGAACATAGTTAAGGTCCCCTGTAATGACTCCATACAAATTTTAGTCACTCACTGCAGGTTGCAGCACAAGCTCCTGAGAGTATTACATACAGTACAATAATGATCTGTAACTGAGCAAAACATTGAAATCCTACCATTCTCCACACCACCTGCTACCCACTTCAAATATACAGAGGAGTCAAGATATTACATATATATATATATATATATATCTCGAGTATGGCGGTGTGTAGTGATGCCTTTTTTAACATTACACTTAAAAGACAAGCTTTCGAGAGTATACTCTAACATATGAGCAAAATCTGTACTGTATACTGAGCAAAATCATAGAATTGAACACTAGAAAAACAGAGCAGAAAGGCAGGGGGTTAGGGTGGGTTGTGGTAAATACTGAAAAGTGGAATAGTATGGTCAAGAAAGGTAAACAAACAAAGGAGAGATCATAGGCCCATAAAACAACAGAGATAAGCATCATGATGTACATCTGATGATCATGTCTAAACAGGAAGAAGTCAATGATAGGACTAAAAAAACAAAACAAACAAAAAACCCCACATAAATCAAGAAAAATGCTTAATGTCACGTGACCTTATGGTAGAGAGTTATAAAGCCCTTGATGTTGTATATAGCATTATTGTGCCGGGCAGTGCTGAGGCCCGTTCAATACCTCAGCAGCTGCTGAATTGCTGCGCTGCAGTTTGCTGCAGCAGTGTCGTTGAACCCTTTGGATGCGAATTTTGAATCCAAAATGGCCGACGATTTCTTAATGAAAAATTCAGATTGTTTTTCGGATCACTCGGACAAAATATGATAAATAAAAGCAGTCAGCACAATTCCGTTTTGTACGCACACACCACAAATGATAGTTTTTAATGAATAAACGTTATGTTTACTTCTGAAACAATATACAAATCGAACTGTAATATATGTCTGTGTGCAGGGGGAAATAAATAAATATTTAGTGCTTTGGTGAACAAAAACCTCAAAGTTAACATTGCTGTACGGAATTATTACTTGCTTCGAGGCGGCGGCAATCTTGCTGTACGGCATTGTTACTTGCTTCATGGCGGCGGCCATCTTTAAAACGTCACACTCAGCTACACGCAGCATCTCCTCGGGTCGCTGCAAGTGCTAGGTTAGCACTGCTGAGCGCTGAGCGGTTGAACGGCGTTCAATGGCAAGTTGCTAACTTAGCACTTGCAGCGGCTGAGGTATTGAACGCGGCTCTGCTGTCACACATATTTATTTATTTATAAAGGATTTTACCAGGAAGGATACATTGAGATTCCTCTCGTTTTCAAGTATGTCCTGGCACAGTTTGCAGAGGGACTTGTTGCAGCCTTTTTTCCGGACCTGAAGAAGGGAGTTTTACTTTTCTCGAAAGCTTGTCTTTTAATTGTAACGTTAGTCCAATAAAAGGTATCACTATGTACTGTTGGTGATTTTGGCATCTGGACTAACACGGCTTATCCAATCTGCACTAATATATATATATATATATATATATATTGTAACAGGGCATCATGTAGAGAGCAAGGAAAGGTCCTGTCCGGGGTTTATGTGTCACCCAGATTTCTCTCTTACACCTTCCGGAACCTCTAAGCACCTGGTTTTGCGCTTTGCCTCAGTGGCAATTTAGTGCAGGTGAGGCAAACAGACATCGCTCTGGAGTCTGGGGAGCAGACGGTCTCTATCTGCTGGAGCACAAGGTTGGTTATGCTAGTTTGCTGGAGCCTGACAAACACTAGGTTTGCAAAGGTTGTTAGTCAGGGCTATTGTATGTTTAGTTAGTGCCGGGACACGGCTAGGAATTTTCTTTGCTTTTGAACTGTTTATTTTGAGCAATATACAGTGTGGTGTATAACCTGTGGGTTGCTGCAATAAATGTACCCCCGTTTGAAGAAAAGTCACTGGTCTGGTCTCTGAACCTTGCAAGAGTGCTCACCCCAGAGAGCAATTGCACCCGCTACCTGTTTCCCAGCTCACAATATATATAAACATTTCCAGATCTCCACACAGCCTTGTGTGAAGTCTTTACACTCTGGTACAGGGACTTGATCCACCGAATACGCAACCCCACGTAGGTCTGGCACTTGGAGATTTGTTCCAAAATTCTTTATTGAGAAAAAATCAACGTTTCAGTCCCGAAGGACTTCTTTCAAGATGGTCTTGAAAGAAGTCCTTCAGGACTGAAGCATCGATTATTTCTCAATAAAGAATTTTGGAACAAATCTCCAAGTGGCAGACCTACGTGGGATTAAATATATATATATATATTTTTCTGCCTAAGTATTGTACTTTGTATTAGTTGCCACAATGTGAGACATTACTTTTCAAAGATATTTTTTTACGCCTTTTCATCACGCCTTATTTTCTATCCTGCATATAGAATTTCTTTCAAACACAAACAAAAAATATATATAAAAATGTGATATACGTGTATTATGCCTCAATGAAAATGCATTTCCGATTTAGAAACCTAAATTCCATTTTTACACATTTAGAATGTTTTGCCACCGTTTATCTTATTTTATTGAAGTGATGCAAATCAATGAATTAGAAATAAAAGTGTTAAAACAAATTATAAGGGAATTACTAACTAATCTGTTATCTTGATGAGCTAAAAAAAATATATATTGAAGCGCGTTGCTGCTTTTAGGCTGATGCCAGCCGACTCGCTGAAGTAAGCGATGCTCAGCAAATATATTCAATTCGCCAGTATACATTACAATGTTCCACACCTGGATAAGAGTGTAAAAACAACAGGATTCACAATATCACTCTATGTCAAACAGCAACACAAGTATGGAGATTGAATCACTTTCTATCTTTGTGTTTAGCGGCTGTAGGTGTTGTTTTCTGGTTTTCTCTACTTCTTTGTTTGCAGGTTAACTAGATTTTTTTTTTTGGCAGAACCTTGCATGGCAGCTAGGATAATTGTAGTTTAAGGTAAGCACAGGAGGGACCTGAACTTTGTGAGATGAAAATAAACCTGCCCAGAAAAGGAAAACTACACACAAAAGCTGCCAGGTTAAGTGTATCTATGTAGATCTCTTTTACTGCAAGTTAGAGAGCTGTTTTGAAACAAATGAAAAATCTATCTATAAAGAGGTCTAAGCACATGAAAGCTATGTGGCTGGTGTTTCAGGACTACTTTGCCAACTATGTAACTAAAAAATTAGATGTGGGTGCCAGTTCTACAAATCTGACACAAGACATACACCAGCGCACTCAATTACAACCGCAATGACAAATATTTATAAAGTGCCATCATATTCTGCAGCACTATACAATGGGAAGGAAAAAAACAAACATAACATTAAACAACGTTCTAGACTGTGAGTTCCCACGGGAATAGGGTCTCCGTTTCCTCCTGTACTGGCTTGTCAAATGTTGTTCAATGTATTGTAACCCTGTCTATATTGTGCCCATTATACAGCGCTGCGGAATATGCTGGCGCTTCATAAATAAATAATAATAACTAAGATTGGCAAACCGAAAACGATAGGAAAAGAGGGCCCTGCTCATTATAAGAAATAATGGGATGCATGATGGCTGCGTGGGAGGTAGATCAGGAAATGTGCAATGGGAGGATTATGGAATGAGCTGATAGAGAAGTCTTGAAAGACTGGAGGCATGGAGAGAGTCAATGTTATTAATGAGGGAGTTCCATAGATAGAGGGGCAACCCAGGAAAAGTCCTGAAAGCAAAAGAGAGGAGAGCGGGTACAAGCAGATAATAATAACGGATAACTGTCAGAGCGATGAGACAGGGATGGGACATACCTGCTAAAAAAAAGGAGTATTAGGGGGGAGTACAGTTATGCAGAGCTTTGTAAGCTATGATCAGCTCTAAAAAAACAGGGAGCAAGGGCAGAGATTGACTAAGGGGACAGGTGAGAGAGGTGTGAGATATGAAGTAGAAGAGTCTGTCAGAGGCATTCAGTGGCGTAGTGTGGGGGGGGCTGGGGGGGCCGTGGCCCCGGGCACAGTTTTGTTAGGGGCGCATAAGTTCAAAAGAAATTTGCGCCCCTAAAACTTGAGGCCCGGACTGACCGCCGGGCCCTCGGGTGCCACCCAAGGGCTCGCGGGTTGAGGGGACCCAGATACTGGGCAGCAGGAGTTTCTGCCCGGTCCTGAACAGTGACTCCATCCGTGTTGAAGGGGATGCGGCTGCGTGCAGGCGCAGCCAGTCACGTTGTCCGGCTAATCAGGTGGTACTGAGTCTCTGTACCACCTGACTGGCCGGACCGCGTGACCTGCGCACGCACGCAGCCGCCTCCCCTTCAACACGGACGGACTCACACGCTGTTCAGGACCGGGCAGGCACTCCCGCTGCCCGGCATCTGGGCCCACTCAACCCCTGATGGATCCGGAGCTGGGGCAAGTATCCATGTGAGAGCTGGCTGCCGCTGGGGCAATATCCATGTGAGAGCTGGCTGGGGCAATATCCATGTGAGAGCTGGCTGGGGCAATATTCATGTGTGAGCTGGCTGGGGCAATATTCATGTGTGAGCTGGGCATTATCCATGTGAGAGCTGCGGCATATCCATGGGAGAGCTGGGGCAATGTCCATGTGTGAGCTGGGGCAATATCCATGTGTGAGCTGGGGCAATATCCATGTGAGAGCTGGGGCAATATCCATGTGAGAGCTGGGGCAATATCCATGTGAGAGCTGGCTGGGGCAATATTCATGTGAGAACTGGGCCAATATCGATAACGTGTCCACAGGTTGGGGGGGCGCACAATTGTTGGCTGGCCCGGGCGCTGACAACCCACGCTACGCCACTGGAGGCATTCATTGTAGACTGCAGAGGGATAATCTGGGATCATTTATGGCCAATGAGAAGAGGATTACAGGAAACAAGGTGAGAGATAAGAGCATGAATGAGCATTTTAGTATATTTCTTGTATAGAATGGGGTGAATGCGTGCAATGTTTTTAAACTGAAAGTGACAATATTTGTCAAATATCTGTATGTAAGGACTGATGGAGAGATCAAAGAGGACACTGAGGCAGTGAGCCTGTGAGGCAGAAGTAATGGTGGCACCATAGGCGTGCGCAGCCTATTGCATTAGGGTGTGCACCCAAAAGTTCAAACACATAGATGTATATATACTGTATATTCACGCACCCTTATGCAAACATACACAGACACACACTCCTGCATTCAGACAAAATATATCATTACTATAGGGGTCATTCACAGAGCGCCTAAATGTCGCCAACTGTTGTTCCCCGCACTTTGGGGAATCAAATTGTTCCACCCTGCGGTGAATTCACCCTTCACCGCAGGTCCCCCAAAGTGCAGGGAATCAGCCACTCGCAACCAGGACGCCGCGATCGGCCGGAGGTGACTGCAAAAGGACAGCGAGGGAGCGCAGGGACCGTTGTGTATCAACCCAGGTGTGGCTCGGGGTTACTGCTTTCAGCATTGAAATTTAACCCCGAGCCACATTCTGGAAAACCGCCAGGGGGCTGAATAAATGCACCGATTCCAACATATAAAAATGTCAAAAATCGGACAGCCAGGGAGGTTAACCTCTTGCTGCCAAGCACCAATATTTAGTCTTCTACCTGTACCTTGCGATGCTTTATTCACTATTCTTACTTTGTGCAGTGCAGGCAGAAGATATTACGGCGTTTCTACGAGCAATACCAGCCTTTTGGGTGCAGGGCAAGGGGGCAACGCCGGGCTGAGACAAGGACACAGGTGCCGAATATTACGCACAGCAGCCTGTTTAAAGACAAATACATGCATTTACACACACAGCCATACAGTACAGTGTATATGAGCGTATCACAGAATCCACAGCAATAAAACCCCCAGCCATGTGCGGTGTATGAGCATACCCCAGAATCCACAGCAATAAAACCTCCAGTAATGTGCGGTGTGTATGAGCATATCCCAGAATCCACAGCAATAAAACCCCCAGTAATGTGCGGTGTGTATGAGTGTATCCCAGAATCCACAGCAATAAAACCCCCAGTAATGTGCGGTGTGTATGAGCGTATCACAGCATCCACAGCAATAAAAAACCCCAGTAAGGTGCGGTGTGTATGAGCGTATCACAGAATCCACAGCAATAAAACCCCCAGCAAAGTGTTGTATGAGCTTATTACAGATCCACAGCAATAAAACCCCCAGCAAAGTGTTGTATGAGCTTATTACAGAATCCACAGCAATAAAACCCCAGTAATGGGCAGTTTATATGAGCATATCACAAAGTCCACAGCAATAAAACCCCAGTAATGTGTGGTGTGTATGAGCGTATCCCAGAATCCACAGCAATAAAACCCCCAGTAATGTGCAGTGTGTATGAGCGTATCCCAGAATCCACAGCAATAAAACCCACAATAATGTGCAGCGGATATGAGCATATCATAGAATCCACAGCAATAAAAACCCCAGCAATGTGCAGTGTGTATGAGCGTATCACAGAATCCACAGCAATAAAACCCCCAGTAAATTGCATTGTATGAGCTTATCACAGAATCCACAGCAATAAAAACCCCAGTATTGTGCAGTGTATATGAGTGTATCAAAGTCCACAGCAATAAAAAACCCCGGTAAAGTGTGGTGTTTAAGAGCATATCACAGAATCCAGAGCAATAAAACCCCAGTAAGGTGCAGTGTGTATGAGCGTATCACAGAATCCACAGCAATAAAAACCCTAGTAATATGCAAAGTCCACAGCAATTAAACCCCCAGCAAAGTGCAGTGTGTATGAGCTTATCATAGAATCCACAGCAATAATACCCCAGTAAGGTGCAGTGTGTATGAGCGTATCACAGAATCCACAGCAATAAAACCCCCAGTAAATTGCATTGTATGAGCTTATCACAGAATCCACAGCAATAAAAACCCCAGTATTGTGCAGTGTATATGAGTGTATCAAAGTCCACAGCAATAAAAAACCCCGGTAAAGTGTGGTGTTTAAGGCTAGGGTCAGACTAACGCATTTTTCACGTTGTCCGTGAAAATGTGCGTTCGAAGAATGGACGTATTTTTTCACGGAATACGCAATAGCGGTCATACGATGCGCAGTTTCATCCGTGATTTTGTACGGATCATCAATAAAACACTTCTTGCATCTGGACGTTATGTTGGCCGGACATTAGCAGCGTCTGACGTCTCCTAATCACACACACACGCCGCTAGCGGACGCAGCGCACTCTGTACGTCAGTACTAGTGGTTTAACGTTCTCGAAAAAATGCGTTCATTTTCCACTTGCGTTGCGCAGCCGGACTTTTGTGCGACCGTACTTCGTATATTGGCCGTCATTGCCCGGCATCTGCTGCTAGCACGGCCGTGATTAAGTGCGCCAGAACGCGCGTTCGCACTGCCTCAGTCTGACCCTAGCCTAAGAGCATATCACAGAATCCAGAGCAATAAAACCCCAGTAAGGTGCAGTGTGTATGAGCGTATCACAGAATCCACAGCAATAAAAACCCTAGTAATATGCAAAGTCCACAGCAATTAAACCCCCAGCAAAGTGCAGTGTGTATGAGCTTATCATAGAATCCACAGCAATAATACCCCAGTAAGGTGCAGTGTGTATGAGCGTATCACAGAATCCACAGCAATAAAAACCCAGTAATAGGCTCATACACACTGCACATTACTGGGGGTTTTATTGCTGTTGATTCTGTGATATGCTCATACACACCGCACATCACAGAATCCACAGCAATAAAACCCCAGTAATATGCAGTGAATATGAGTGTATCAAAGTCCACAGCAATAAAACCCCCAGTAAAATGCGGTGTGTATGAGCTTACCACATAATCCAGAATCCGCAGCAATAAAACCCCAGTAAGGTCCAGTGTGTATGAGCGTATCACAGAATCCACAGCAATAAAACCCCAGTAATGTGCAGTGTATATGAGCGTATCAAAGTCCACAGCAATAAAACCCCCAGTAAAAAGTGCAGTGTGTATGAGCTTACCACAGAATCCACAGCAATAAAACCCCAGTAAGGTGCGGTGTGTATGTGCGTATCACAGAATCCACAGCAATAAAACCCCAGTAATGGGCAGTTTATATGAGCATATTACAAAGTCAACAGCAATAAAACCCCAGTAATGGGCAGTTTATATGAGCATATCACAAAGTCAACAGCAATAAAACCCCAGTAATGTGCAGTGTATATGAGTGTATCACAAAGTCCACAGCAATAAAACCCCAGTAAGGTGCGGTGTGTATGTGCGTATCACAGAATCCACAGCAATAAAACCCCAGTAATGTGCAGTTTATATGAGCGTATCACAAAGTCCACAGCAATAAAACCCCAGTCATGTGTGGTGTGTATAAATATTTTAAATATTCAAAAGTTGCCCCCTCTCCTGCTTACCTTTCTTTTGCAGGGAAGGGGGTTGAATATTGGTGGTCCAGAAGGGGGGGGTCGAGGAGGGGGAACCCGGCTGGCTGCATCCCATGGAGACCCTTCAAACCCCCACAGGCCTGGTGGCAGCCTCTTCTTCCCTGGTGGTCCGGGGGCTGTGGGGTGCTGCATTGCAATCTGTGCTTCGCACACAGACCGCAGAGCACGTCCCACAGTGAGTGACTGGACGCGGCACCGGCGATTGATGATTACCTGTCACCTGACCGCCGGTGCTCTGACACAGTCAGTGAGCGCCAGCGGTCAGGTGACAGGTCATCATCGATCGCCGACGCCTGCGTCCAGTCACTCACTGTGGGACGTGCTCTGCTGTCTTTGCGCAAAGCACAGAGCGCAATGCAGCACCCTACAGCCACCGGACCACCAGGGAAGCAGAGGCTGTCGCCAGGCCTGCGGAAATAAAGGGTCCCGGTGGCTATCCATGGGATGCGGCCGGCGAGGTGTGGCATTAGGGTGTGCCCAGGCACACCCGGCACACCCCGTGCGCACGCCTATGGGTGGCACCATTCACCTGAAGGGAAATAGCTGCAAGAGTGTTAGACCTAGAGGAAGGGAAAACAAGAGGTTCATCCAGCTAGAGACTGCAGACAGACAGGCACACTCTCACTCTAAGTTATACATTGAATATATAAGATGACCAGAGTCTTACTTAGGGATATTGGCAGCAAAGGGTGGAAATTTGTTTTGGTACATCCCACTTTCCCACATGTCACTATTCAATGCCGATCCATGGACATCTTCTAGTGGCACTGCAGCTAGAGGTACATAGAGAAGCATACTCATGTACTTACAAAGACATACAGCATATAAGAATATAGCAGAAAAATACAGATACACACACACATACACCATTTTCATATAAGTGTACACCATATACACACATACATACAGCATATAATCACACATACAGCATATACTATACATATGTACTGCATGTAAATATACAAACACATACTGCACATACACTCATACATGCAATGTTTACAGCATATACAAGCAGACAGTTTATCCTCTCGTACATACTCACACAAACATTGACACTAACCCATTTTAACATACATTTACAAGCTAAACCCTGGCAAATTAATGGACCACAAGTTTCAAATAATTATGGGTGGTTGCTTATCACACTCCCTCCATCTCTTATCTGAGCAAGTGTAGGCTTAGGTCACCCGACCTGCGAGGAGTGAGGTGTATGGTGGCAGAGGTTATTTAATAGCCTACTGTAGTGGGGCCAGGCTACATCAAATGAAGGGATATTGTTTGGTAAGCTGGTAAAGGCTTAATGATCTTAACATGTACAGCTTGGAAAAAAGACGAGACAGAGGAGATATGATAGAAACCTTTAAATACGTAAAGGGAATCCACAAGGTAGAGGAAGGGAGTATATTTAAAAGGAAACAAAATAGCAAAACAAGAGGACATAGTCTTAGATTAGAGGGGCAAAGGTTTAAAAGTAACATCAGGAAGCATTATTTTACTGAGAGGGTGGTGGATACATGGAACAGCGTTCCAGTTGAAGTGGTAGAGGCCAACACAGTAATTGAATTTAAGCAGGCATGGGATAGGCATAAGGCTATCCTAAACAAAAGATAAATCCAGGTAAAGTATCCATGTAATTGGGCAGACTAGATGGACCGAAAGGTTCTTATCTGCCGACATTTTTCTATGTTTCTGTTTAATGTGCTTTCATATAAAGTGGGATCTATACTCATGTGAAATGACAGCTGGAAAAATGCCTTAAAGGACTGAAATGCCACTGCTGGTGCCTCTGAAGCAATAAAAGGACATAATCTGGCCCGTGTATGCATTTTTTAGCGCATGTCATTTTTCTTTTTCAGAATTCAACTCCATTTGAGAAGTGTTCAGTCTGCAAAACATGGAAACATGTTCTCTTATGACCTTGCTCCACTTATACCTATCATAGAACCCCTGGTGGCTGGGAGGTGAGGTCTTGGCACCCTCCCTCCTGACTGTCACCTGGTGCAAACATGCCTACACAGTACATTAGAGTTTGTTTGCGGTGCCTGCAATAAAAAAAATGTATAACATAACCTCTTTGCTCAGTCCAAAGCAACTTCATGATGCTATCACGTAAACATGGGGTAGATTCTCCAAGGCAATGTTTCCAGAGCCATGCTAAATTCCTGCCACTTGGACCATCAGATATTATGTTGCAACAGTGATGGAAAGGGGGATTTGTGAGGGTCCTGAGGACGAGCGACAGCACTAATGACCTGCTCTACGGTGGGTGCCCGCTCAGGTCTCACAAGGTTTTAGCTCGATTGTGCCATTAGAGGGATGAATGCTCCATATGCAAATCAGCCTGCTTTCACCCAGATAGCGTGGCCAGTACTGATTGCCAAGGACGTCATCCCTGCACAAGAGATGCAGCAACCCCCGACGATTGTTTTGGCCTTGTTAGGCCTCGTCTTTTTTCTCACTATTAAGTTGCAACAAGCTGAATTTATAATGAATAATAAAACAAGGTTTGTGAGGGTCCTGAGAACAAGCAACAGCACTAGTGGCCTGCTCTACGGTGTGTTGTCCCGCTTAGGTATCACTTGGTTTTAGCTCGATGGTGCCATTACAGAGATGACTATTCCATATGCAAATTGGTTTGCAATCACCCAGAAAGGGTAGCAAGTACAGAAATTCCAAGAAAGTCATCTCTGCACTAGATGCAGCAACAATAATAGTGTCAGCTCATTTCTGAACCAATGCCAAAAGCTAAAGAATTCAGTCTGTTGTAGGGTTAAATGATGAGGTAATAATACGAGGCTGCATTACAGGACCAGTTTGTCAAACAAAACGTTTGTTATATGCTGCAGGCAGCACTTAGGGTTATTAATAGTTATCAAGTGTTAATTGTTGAGTTTGCTGGCTTTTCTGATGAAAACCTGACCACACACACGCACACACACACAAAGGTCCACTAGCCATTGCCATTATAGTGCATGCATAGAAAGTTTAGGACTGTTAACACGATGATCTTCTTTGATGTTCATTCATGTGGATATTATTTCCGAAAGGTTTAGCATTCCACATCTAAAACCCTTAGCTGCAAAGAAAGATAGACACAACGTCTCAGAATGGAAGATATTAAGATTTCTGGGACTGTGGAGAGAAAGTCATCGAGAGACAGATAGTCATACTGGCGCAGCAGGGTAACACCTGAAAGTAGATTGGTATCAAAGACCTGAGGTTAATAGTCGTCTAGGTATACATATGTGTCAGCCGATAAACGTTTATCACACACTCTAACTATCTCATTTCTAATACCTGTTATCACCAACATTATTCAAAGGTTTCTTTAGTAAAAAGTGTTTTACATTTGCTGCAATATATCTGCATAAGTAAACATTGTGAAACCACTTCGTAAACACTATTTATGTCCTCGCTCTCCCGTATAGTAAATAACTGAGGGAGGATCAGTAAAAGCTATTAGAATGAAAAAAAAGAAGCCTTTACAACACACAATATCTGTCATAGTTTGTGATATGCTGCTAATCTCTTGGGAAGGTGGAGATAGATGAATGTTCCTGAGAAGTGCAAGAGAATCTAAGAAACCTGACTGAGATACTCTGATAAATCTTCGCTACATTCACATTAAGTTTGATGAAGGGTTTTTGTTGTTTTTTTTTTGGCAAAATGGAGATGAGCATTTGGAAAAAAATGCGCAGCGCGTTCTAAGCTGGAGAGTTGAGCACCGAGGATTTATTTCACGAGGATAAAAATATTAAAAAAAAGGAGAGAGAAAAAAAAATAGAAAAATAATAATCTTTGAACCATTTTTTAACTTTTATCTCTTGTATGCATTGCACTCCAGGGTGTTTATATTGAAAACATGTTTGTTTCCATCATCTCTTCTTTGTGACTGACAGCGGTACAGAAATATTCAAGAAACCTGGAAAATATTTCATTATTACTACTGTAATACACCCACAGCAGATCACATTTAGTGGTGAAATAAAACAAAAGGCAGCATAAAATAAACTTTCATTTCAAGCACTTCACCAAGAAAAACTATTGGCTTTTTTTTTTTTTTACTTTATATGGATTTGAAAACAAATATTTATTGCATTACTTTGCTTCTGGTAAACTCATAATTACAGAAGACAATCAGGGTTATTCAGAGAGCGTGAAAAGAAGGAGAATGACTGGAGAATGAAAAATTCTAGGTCAAAATAGCTGATTTGGAAAGTGAGATGAAAGGGAGAATTTTTCTGGTTTGGCTATTTTGACCTAGAATTTTTCATTCTCCAGTCATTCTCCTGGTTTTCACGCTCTCTGAATAACCCTGTATGTTTTGAAGATGAATAATCCATTATAGAATAAAGTTTAATTTTTCTGGAAATATTTTGGTTTATATGAATACATAAAAACGTTCTTATTGCTATTATTATTGCAATATTTCTACATATCTTTCCTACAACTATCATAGGAATACTGCAAGAAAAAACAAACAACTACAGATTTTTTTGCACATTGTCGATTTCTACACCTCTTGTTGTCTTAAAGTCTGATTTCTCCTCTTTGCAGCGTCGAACATTAAAATAGCATTTTTCTTGAATATTCTTTATCTCCAACAACAAATAAAGTGTTTAATGTATTCATTTTCAAATTTCTCAAACATTTAATTGCTGTTGAACTTGTCATGAAACGCCAACGGGGTTATTCAGAGAGCACTGAAATGTCACCGACATTTCGGTGCTCTCTCGTTCCCCGCACTTCGGGGAATCAAATTCCCCATTCACCGGAGGGTCCCTGAAGTGCAGGGAACGGATCCGAAAATCTGGCGAAAACCCTGCCAATAAGGCGACGATATGATCTGAAAAATCCGATCGATCCGAAATGTCGCAGAAAACCTGCCGAATGTACCTGACAATCCACTGCAAACCTGCCGAATGCATCCGAAAAAAAGCGGTGATTCACTGAACACACACTGACCAGCCACCGGAAAAAGCCAACAAGCGACGAACGGGGCAAAAAAAACCAAAACGATTGAAACTCGAAAAATTGCAAACGGTGTTTGCAAAAAAACTACTGGACGAAAATGTTTGGAATTAACATATAAGGTCCTATGAATAATAATAAAAAGGTCTGTTATAAGAAAAAAAAAATTGAAAAGAATCCTGAAAATGCCTAAACAAAATGATAAATAATTAGACTTTTTGCTGCAAACTAAAAGAATAAACCCATTATTATCGTTTGGGAATTAAAAGGGGATTGTTTTAAGCATCCTTAATTTGGGTTATGAGGTTTGACTCTGGCTGGGTGTAGTAGAGGTAACATCACTGCTCTATAACCGGCAAGAGCACCTCTCCAGTAAGTGTCCTTGGGCAAGACACCTGACGGTACATACTCGCCACCCAGGACATACTTGAAAATGAGAGAAATCTCAATGTATCCTTCCTGGTAAAATACTTTCTCAAAAAAAAAAGGAAAGATTTTCTAAGTGGGCATTTTGCCCTTGTATGTAAGTCAATTTACAATAGGTTTGCACTACATAAGTTTATGAGGAAAATCTGCCCATATACTTTTTTTTTGCTGGTTGGGCTATTTGTGTGGGGAGACTGTTTCTGTGGATCGTGCAGGTGCTGAGACCCTGAATCACTGTGCAGTCTGGCGTGTGCATGACTTCGGAGGGGAGGAGATTTTTTTGTTTGAGAAAGGATTTTATCAGGAAGGATACATTGAGATTTCTCTCATTTTCAAGTATGTCCTGGGTGGCGAGTATGTACCGTCAGGTGTCTTGGCCAAGGACACTTACTGGAGAGGTGCTCTTGCCGGTTATAGAGAAGTGATGTTACCTCTAATCCACCCAGCAGATTTACTGCTAGGGCTCCCGCAGCCCACATGTGCACTGAAATCCCAGCTCCATTGGGAGGTTTGGCGCTTGCGCGGGCCGAGCGAGGTTTGGGACCGGAAGTGAGAACACAACTGGAAGTACGTAGCAGGAAGTCACCGGGCAGCCATATTTGTAGTGCAGACTATGTGCCACCGCTAAAAAAGTACTGTTAATAACAAGTGTTTGTAATTAATTAATAATGAAGCCATTTAGTGAATATATAAAAACCTAATGGACATTCCATTCTTATTGGACAATGGACAAGGTTTGTGATGGTGGTGGTATAGCAAAGTAGCGTATATTTTACTGGCACATGTTAAACAGCTCACTTGACATAGTGTAAACGCAGCAGCTCACATGAGTATATTCTCATTTAGAAGACAAAAGGAGAAATTATTTGATTGTTTTACTTTTTAATTGTCAAACTACACCTGTGATCCAGAATTCCAAAATCCTGAAGACTCCGAAATCAGGAATTTTTGGAGTTTTCCTGATTAATTTTTTTTATGCAGGTCCCTGACCTTCAGGACTGATCCTCCTGCAGTCCATTACTCCTTTAAGAACTACAGTGCTGTGAGAAACATGCTGGGAAGTGCAGTGCAGCTCCATAATGTGACATGCTGCACACAGTCTGCAAGAGACATGCTGGCTCTGTACAACATATCCCTCGCAAAGCACTGTGGAATCAATGAAACTCACTGGTGCTGCAGCAGCATTTGCACCTTGGCTCCCTTGCTGCTGCATCCTCCCTCCCTCCCCAGAAGCAGAATTCTAGTCTGATCCCGAAATCCAGAAGAATCTGACATCTGGAATGCAAGAGATCAGCTCTTCATAGACAGCTTTCCAATTTTTCGTGCAACTTAACCAAGTTGTTTGACCAAGGCATCTCATTCCTTTTAAATTGAGATGCACCTGATTGGCTACATGTGCCATAGTTTTGCATGTGTGGATCGTAAGAGTGGCCACAGGAAACGTGCGGAGCAGCAGCGTAGCGTGGGTTGTCAGTGCCTGGGGCGGGGCAAGAATTGTGCGCCCCCTCAACCTGTGGACAAGTTAACACACCATGATTCCCTGACACCAGTAGATTATTGACCTAATTACCCCACAAGCACATGTATTGTATATTAACAAAATACTGATATAATAAAAAAATGAAACACACATGCCCCCACACTACGCCACTGCTACCAGTCACCCTGTCCCAGTATACCCTGTCATAGTTCCACTCTCACACTAAACCAAGTCACTCTCTCCCAGTATCCCCAGTCACCCTCTCCCTCCAAGTACCCCCAGTCACTCTTAGTACCCCCACTTTCTCCAAATACCCTCAGTCACTCTCTCTCCAAGTACCCCCAGTCACTCTCTCCAAGTACCCCCACATTTTACCAGTACCCCCAGTCTCTCTCTCCAAGTACCCCAGTCACTCTCTCTCTCTCCCAGTACCCCCAGTCACTCACTCTCTCCCAGTACCCCCCGTCACTCACTCTCTCCCAGTACCCCCCAGTCACTCTCTTACTCTCTCCAAGTACCCCCACTTTCTCCCAGTACCCCCAGTCACACTCTCTCTATCCAATATCCACAGTCACTCTCTCCCAGTATCCCCAGTCATTCTCTCCCTGAACCTCCAGTCACCCTCTCCCTGTACCCCCTCACTGTGTGGTGGTCACGCTGCTTTGGTGTCATACAGTGTTGCCTATCTGCGCGGTGTTGCTGGTGGCCCAGGGGGAGCTGTCCAGGGGGCTTAGTGGAGACCAGATTTTAAATGTGCTGCAGGGCAGGCGCCTCCCTCCCTCCTTCCTGTTCAGCGGCTGCAGGGCTGCCAGCGGTGGGGGGCTGGAACAGGGCTTCAAGGGGGGCTGACAAGCGTGGTACAGGGTGTTCCATTGAATAATGCTGCGCTGCTTCATGTGACTCATGTTAGCATTGAGGAGGAGTAAAGATGAAAAAGCAGGACCTCAAGTGAAAATAAAGTGTTTTATTTGGGAACAGCAAGCCCCATCAAACAAATTTGAGGATTGAGGAGGAGTCAGGACAGGACCAGAATTTTATGTCCTGGTCCTCCCTTCTGGATGCTGAGTGCTATGTCACTGCCGGCGTGGCAAAACTGGCGGACACCTTGCTGATCCCTGCTGAAAAATATTAGTGGTTCAAATTTCTTTTGAAATTTTGCGCCCCCTAAGAAAATTGCGCCCGGGGCGACCGCCCCCGAGGCACCCCCCACGCTACGCCACTGGTGCGGAGGGATCCCACAGTGTAGGAATGGGGTAGATTTTATAACACTCAGATAAAAAGTGGTGAATGGAGGGGTTGGAGTTAAGATGGGTCCCCTAGTTTTTTGCCTATAGTGGTCTTTTAAAAATGAGTCTGTTTTGTCTTAGCACTAATTATGCACATAATGTATCGAGTGTAATGTTTATTATAATGAGAAAAATGTACTATTTAAACTAAAACGTTCCTGCTTTTTTTATGTAACCTTTTTTTCCATGCAATATTATGAAAGAAATCCAGCACGTCAGATGAAGCAAGAAGTGCAGGAGAAACTGTAAAACTATTTACTATAAACTATAAAACTATATACAGAAAAAGTATAAAAAGAGGCTTTGTCTTCATGCACCCTGCTCCTATAACATATACTGAAGTGAAACTCATCTATGTGAAACTTATTGTTTATTTTCAGGTTGTATTGTTTTTCATTCAACAGATTTCTCCACAAGAACATTATTTTGCATAATAGGAATAAAAGGTGGAAGAGTAAGAAGAAAAGGAAAGCGAAAAAGGTGCTGGAGGAGGAAAAAAGACGCAATAATTGAGACAAATAGTCAGAAAACATAAGAATAAAGGAGATTAAGAGGAATTAAAAGGAGCAGGGGCAGAGGAAGATAAGAAGATGAAGATAAACATGGAATTACGTTGAGATATGTGAAATACATAATATTTTCTAACTGACTGCTTGCTATTTTCAAAAACTAATAATACAGCAGGAATCCAATTCACGATCAGTCAGAGCACAAACAGAAGTCAATCAGGCATGAAATAATAGCTGCCCCCTGTCTACTAAAGAATTAAGACTTTATGAGCAGTGCTATTAATGGCTTCATAACGTGTGCTTTATATTTAAAAATCTCTGCTTCTTTTGTCATTAAAACCTGTAAATTTCTTTCAATCATTCAGGAATGGCATGACATTTAAAATATAAGTAAGAAGTATGACCATCCGGCTGCCACTTTTATAACTTTGTATAACATCTTACTACTGTCAGTTTCCCCATGTAAACTGCAGGTTCATACAACACTTAAATCTTAATTTATCAAACTTTGCTCTCGTGCCAGCTATCACTGAAAGAAATAAAATGACCCCTGTAGTGTTGAATTGATGAGGCCAACTTGTGTTTTCCAGTGATATATTCGTGTGTATTTATCACTGCCACGATCAGCTCGGAGTCCTCCACATCTGAAGTGGTCAAGACCTACACAGTTCCTTCTGCTATTAATGAGGCAGCTGTAGCAGCTCTAATTAATAGCCTTGAGGAAAAACACCGTGATTAGGGCACAGAATGCAGATAAAACCTGTCAACTATTACTCTTATTATAAGCCATTTTATCTTTAATAAAGCAAAAAGAGTCGCCTACCTACAATTACAGCGTAACAACGTGTGTAGAGAACAATGACTTATCCTATTCAATTTGCCGACCTATTGGCGCAGCGAATGAACTAGAACAACTTGATTGTTTTATTTTATTTTTACAGTTGAAACCTAGCGAAAAATAACCCCAAAAATACTCAACTCTTCTATTATTGTGAATAAAGGACCAGCTTGATTATATATTAAGATATCATGAAACATCACTGATTTAGGCTGGGGTCAGACCAGCGCACTTTTAACGTGCGTTCTGGCGCACTTAATTACGGCCGCACTAGCAGCAAATGACGGGCAATGACAGCCAATATACGAAGTACGGTCGCACAAAACTCCGGCCGCGCAACGCAAGTGGAAAATGAACGCATTTTTTCGAGTACGCAGAACCGCTAGTACGGACGTACAGAGTGTGCTGCGTCCGCTAGCGGTGTGTGTGTGTGATTTGGAGACGTCAGACCCTGCTCGTGTCCGGCCAACATAACGTCCAGACACCCAAAGTTTCCTGGTTTGGATCCGTAAAAAATAACGCATGAAAATGCACATCGTATGACCGTTTTCACGAATTCCGTGAAAAAATCCGTCAATGCGTTCGGACGCACTTTTTTACGTTCGCGTGTAAAAATGCTTTCGTTTGACCCTAGCCTAAGACTTCCAACGGTGTCACATAACATTGCAGCTTTTCATGCCATAACAAATATAAAAATAATAAGTCTACTAATACATAGATAGGGAGTCAGGTGGGTGAATTGAACCTGCTTGTCCACATATTGGTACTTGATTTACATCTTTTGGGTGTTTGTTTGTTTGTTTTATGAAAAAGACCAGGAACATCAACTGTGATTATTTACAGTTTGCAATAATAAACATTCCATGTCTGCACGCCCGAAAATCTGGATGCATCTGCCTATGTCTGCAATGAGTTTTCTGATCGTTAAAAAGTAAGCAAATCAAACTGACTCATGTTGCTATTGCCATATAACCAATAAACTGGAGCTTGGAAAATACATACAGGTTTAGCATTTTGTTTAATCAATAGACTCTTGCTTGTCCAGCCAAGATCAATGGTGACTTATGTACTGACCTAGCTAACCACATACGTTAAGCATATTAAATTGCTATGGATAAACATTTAACTGTAAAAATGTATTGCTTATAATGCTGCTTATGATTTCATGGTACATATTCCCAACTGTATATGCCCATTGCCACTCGTTGCTCAGATTTTCTTGCCTTTCTGTGTATCTGAATCAGCATAATTGTAAAAAATTTACATTGACAGCTGCCCCACAATATCTACAAAGGGTGAGATTGTTTAAAAAGCAAGGAATTAAGCAAGTAAGTCTTGTGTCTTCCTCACATCATAATAAAAGGACTATGTAGTTACTAATCCAGAGCATGGATCCCTTATTAATTCTGCGTCACCTTGTACTAGATCAGGGTGCCCAGTGTGACTCATAAGTTTCTAGACCCACAAAGTACCTTGCCTATATGCTACTGTTATAAGGACCAGCCTCCCAGGAACAAATTATATCATTATTATAGTATAATTAAATGATATTATTAATATAATTGTATAATTTTATTATAATAAATTATAGTATCAGTCCATAGGACGCCTTGGAGTCAAGCATATCCACATTCTGTAAGAACTCACATGAACACTGGGAACTATTTTTCCCCAGCATTCTACTGCATATTTTCAGAGAATGCAGCAGATCACACCACCCAGTGCACCATGGGATCAAAAGGCGAATAAGGGATTTCTTAAGCAATTCTTTTTTATATGCTAAAAGATTTAGCAAAAGAAAAATCAGACATCATTCGAGCATTACGAGCTACCAGGAAACAGTTAACAATTCTCCAGTTGATGCAATGTCAATGGCTCCTATACAGTTCAAAGCAGCATAGGAGCCCTTACCTTACAGTAAGGAGTTGCTAATGCACAGTTGGAATTGTGAATTGAACCAATATCGAAAGGACCTGCTAAGCATAAGAGCCTCTGTTGTTAATGTAATGACTAATACATAGGGCCAAAAATGTGGCATGATATGGTTATGAAGGTAAAATTTGTAGATAAATCGCACCCTCGTTGTTACCATGGTTGAGTATACATGATGTTCAAAAGCTCCTGCAGGAGCTCAACATCGAGTAAACTCGATTTACTGCAAATCAAATTCTTTTGCATATGGGCTCCAGAATGTGCCCTAAATTTTCAGCAACTTGGACATGTCATCCAAGGTAATGAAGCTGTTTGAACAGCTTGAATTTCTGTTTCTCTGAAAGATGAAGCTCCAGCTGTATTATTATTATACATGTAGTAGCACTTTTTGCCCAGCAGAGGAAGAACTCTGCCTGTGAAATATGCTTACTGTCTCTAAAATGTATTTTATGACGGGTGCATTCATTTTAACACTGCCTGCAATGGAAAGCTGTTTTCCATAAATCCACTGGGATATGGCAATGGTTTCATGGAAAACAACCTGGTAGTAAAGGGGGTTAAAAAGAAACAACATTTATTTGGAAAACCTAAGAAAACTATTTTATATGTAGGAATGGGGAATGAAATGCATAATACAACTGTCGCAATCCCGTCAAAGACTCACCCACATTATCCACTTTTCAATGTATTCCTAGCTTGATATATAGCGCACTGTTTACTGTCACAATGCAATTTACTGGAGTTTTGGAGGACTACAGTAAGACTCCAAGATGCAATACCAGTGGGGCACAAAAATGATATCTTCAAAAGTGCACTTCTGCTTTTTAAATGATGTTTTTCCCAAGTCATGCTTTTCAAATGGGTATTGTGATCGCACTCATCAGAAAAGCAATTCCAACATTTTCGGAATGTAGCACACAGATGTATTATAGTGCACCGCTACAGCAGGCTTCTAAAAAGCAATCATTGCAAGGCCCACTTAATTACTTTGGCCTTGATAAGGGAATTCACTCCTTTTGATTTTAACCCCTAAATTCCACATCGCGGTGGCAAAGTGTTAGATGAGACATGGTACAAAAAAAGGGTCCTGTTGACTTTAAGTCACGAAACCCGGGAAGACGTGTTTTCCGCTACTGATTTTTTTTCCCCCAGCCGTAATTTTTTATTCTATCTGCATACACAAGTTTTATCTGTTTTCTAACTGGATGTGAAAGATCATTCAAGCGACCGAAGAGCAAAATGGAGTCATAACTTAGAACAATATTTTATGATCTAAAGTTTATTTTCTTTTTTTTTTTTTATTTACTGCACAAGAGTTAATTCCGACTTACGAATCTTCTCTTTAATGGACTGCCTTTCTACCTCAACACTGGTGCAGTTTATCCATTTATTTTCTTCTCCATCAAAAGTAAAAGACAAAGGTTGTGTGGACAGATAGCTAGGTCAACTGGCACTGCATGGGAAAATCCACTTTCCTCAATGCCATAAACGTCAAGGTGAGAACCCACTGTAATATGGCACATCTGAATTTCACATTTTTTTTGTAGTTTGGTTGAACAATTGAATTAATAAGTGGGAAGACTGAAAGTTTCTTTTTCCCAAAAGGTCATGAAATCAAAAAAACAAAAGTTAAAGAACCAGAAACAATTGAAAACTTTTTTGTATTGCTCTGTTCTTCTAAGAAGAGAAGGAAGTACGATTTATAGAAAAGAGAATAATAATTCCATGTTCTGATGTTCGTCTGATGGAAAGGTCATAGCGATCAAAATGTTTGAACAGCACCTGCAACAATTGTAAAAATGTTCTTTTGTACTTTCCCATTCAGGTATAGAGGCATGATGGGATTTGAAGTTTGAAGTCAATCAGTGCCGGCTGGGTGGAGCAGAGGTAACATCACTGCTCTGCACGGAGAGAGCCTGTAGAGCATGGGCTTGATCCCAGCGAGCAACCTCTGCAGTAAGTGTCCTTGGGCAAGACACCTAACGGTACATACTCGCCACCCAGGACATACTTGAAAACGAGAGAAATCTCAATGTATCCTTCCTGGTAAAATCATCTCTCAAAAAAAAAAATCACAATACAACATTTAATTTCAGCTGTAGTTCCTGAATAGCACTACAGGGCCATTCATACATTGATCAGGTATATGCATTGCATAGAATAAGTTTGTATAAACATTGCACGTCACAAATGAGACATACAGACAAGCTACATTGGCACAAAAAGGGACAGGCAGCGCTGCCCATTAAATAAAATGTAGCATTTACATTCCTTTATACATGTGCTCTGCCAGGTAAACTGTTAGCTTATGCTCTAAAGCAGCAGTTCCCAACCCTGGTCCTCATGTCCCGGAAACACAGATTTTAAGAATTATCTTGTGGAAATGCAGACTGAATCCTGCAATCACTGAGCAGCAAATCATATCACCTGTGCTCCTGTGCTTTGCTTCACATATCCTGCAAACCTGGCGTGTTAGAGGTACTTGAGAAACAGGGTTGGGAACCACTGATATAAGGGAATTAAAAGGGATACTATCAATTACATAACTTGTGCATTACAAATAAAACCACCTTATAAAATACATGCTGCTGTTTTTTTTCTTTGTTTGAAGTATTTGCATGTAAAAAGGAAAAATATAAAAAAAATTCTCTCTACCAATTCAAGGGTTTTTCCCATGAGGCAACAGATTTTTTTTACCTATGTGGTTTATGTAATCTATAGCATTCAACAGTTTAATGAGATGGAGGAGAGAATATTTAGATAAGGCTTAAGGGGGCTATTGTTCTTCAGGCTACTGAAGGTAAGAGATGGCAGCTGAAGGAGATGAAACAGGGAGCTTAAAAGCCTTCTTGTCTACCTCCTGGTGATGTCCTTTGAATACAACCCACACAATACAATGAGATTTGACAGGGATCTACCCATATACATTGTATGGCCATTGCTACAGCGCGAAAAGCAAGTGATAGAAAGATACTGGGGAAGAGGGTGTTAACAACATAAAAGATCACACAAGGGATGCACCCAGTGACACATACTGACTCACATACTGACTCACATACTGACTCCTGTGTCAAACAAAGCATGGGAGGCATGCCTCCCATTGTGGCATTTTTTGAATTGTTTGAGATCATTGGTGCCTTCCCATTGGTCCAAGCAATTCCATTGCTCTCAGTGCCTGTCTGAGGCACTGAAGAGCACAGATTCAGGAAGTAGACTTGCGCTACAGACTTCAAATTAATCTATTAACCAACTTGAGCTACTGAAATTGCGTAGGCTCAGAGCAGGCTGCGGCTGCTGTGTGGTGATTTACATCACTCAGCAGCCGGCAAACTAAAAAAAAAAGAGAAGGAGCAGAGACAGACGGCGGGGGAGCATGATAACAGGTGAGTATGTAAACTTTTTATTTTTTAATTAGCAGCAAGTTTTATTTTGAAAATTTACAGTCCCCACTTTATGGAATTATGGCAGGTGAGGTCCTGCCTCACCTGCCGCCCCTGACTGCACGTCCCTAATACTGAGTAAAATATTTTCTTAACTAAAGATACAAGAGAAAGAAGCATAAGCATCTAGAGAAGATAATGGAAAATTTGGTGGGAGTGGGAGGACAGGGTAGGCAGTGGACCCGCTCTATGTGTATGTAATTATATCATTCCAAAACCTATTGTCAGGTTCTGTAATCTGGGACCCAAGATGCGGAGGCTGTATCAGAAGGTGATATACTTAAGGAATGATCCGAAGGTGTAGTCAGTAATTCCGAGGTCGGGGCTGGCAGCAAGATTTGTGGTCAGAGGATAGCCGTGGTCAGTAATAGGAGGCAGGTACAGGTATCAGGAGGCAGGTACAGGTATCAGGAGGCAGGTACAGGTACAGGTACAGGTATCAGGAAGCAGGTACTAGTATCAGAAGGCAGGAGGTAGGTCTTACTTCTGTAAGGGGCACAAAACGAGTGAGCACTGAGCCACTTGAGTCAGGGGTTTAAATAGGGAGTCAGGGCTGGTCCTGCCTACCCCTAGACCTGCCCCTCTGGGCACTCCTCCTCCACCTTTGGAGTAGAGTGGGAGACCCAAGGAATCAGGGCAGACATCATGCCGACTGCAGACTCCGAGGCCATGCCCCTCCTCACTGGACGCACCGTGGACGCGCCAACTCGCCCAGACGCTGGCACCTTGAGGAGGCCCTGCCACCATGATGGAAGGAGGGTCCCGAGGTCCATGTCCGAGCCTGAGGGCCCCCACACATTGACCAGGAGGAGAGTGACGAGCTACCCCCGCGCCCTATAGGAGGACACCGCCGGGATTGCAGGGAGTCCCAGGAGGGCGGAGAAGGGGCCAGGCACCGCCGAAGACCTGACACCTATGCAATTATAATTACAGTTATTTATGAAGCTCCAACATAATTCTCAGTGCTGTACAATGCATAGGACAAAACAAACATACCTATATAATTGAAGAGGCCAAGCTTAACTAATGATGATGCTTTCAGTCTATTATGCACCTATATCTATCTGGATCGTATCTCCTGTTGCTGTTTGGATTTTAGTTTTGTGCGGCAGGTGTTTGCTGCAATACAGACGATTTTCGCCAGTATTGGCATCTCCAGCAAACACTGACACTTAGGCCGGGTGCATACGGGCCGTTTTCTTTAACGCACATTACGTGCGTTAAAGAAATTCGGCGTCGCACTCGACGCCTGCCCACCCCCCCTCAGCGCTGCAAAGCGCGATCCTCAATAGGAGGATCGCGCAGCCCCATCGACGCACATCCTAGCGCATCGACCGTGATGATGCGCTAGGATTCGTGTCGACGGGGCTCCGCGATCCTCCTATGGAGGATCGCGCTTTGCAGCGCTGAGGGGGGTGGACGGGCGTCAAGTGGGACGCCGGTTTTCTTTACGCACATTATGTGTGTTAAAGAAAACCGGCGTCCCACTTGACGCCCGCCCACCCCCCCCCCCTCAGCGCTGCAAAGCGCGATCCTCCATAGGAGGATCGCAGAGCCCCGTCGACACGAATCCTAGCGCATCATCACGGTCGATGCGCTAGGATGTGCATCGATGGGGCTGCGCAATCCTCCTATTGAGGATCGCGCTTTGCAGCGCTGAGGGGGGTGGGCAGGCGTCGAGTGTGACGCCGAATTTCTTTAACTCACGTAATGTGCGTTAAAGAAAACGGCCCGTGTGCACCCGGCCTTAGTGAACAGCATCCTTCCTGTAGGAGAGATGTGCAACGAGGCTTACCATTCACTGCTGCAAGATTAAATCTTGAAAATCTTCCCTTTTTTAATTCTTAACATGTGCTGGGAAAAAAAAAGTTTCTTTCAGGCTCCAGGCTTTTCACAGAGTTAGACTTCTGAAGTAAATATTTATTTATCGCTGCCCTGATTTAGCTGAAAACACACATTCAGCTGGAATTTAATTGTGCTTAAGGCACAGGGGTTTAACCTGTAATAGATTAAATGAAATCCTGCAAGTGCAGCTTTGTAAAACCAATGACTAGTTCCTTAGGTCACAAGACACCTAAAAACTTTAGTTTTAGCGAGAATCTCAGGGTTGTGGCTTATGTGACCTGCAGGGACTATAATGTTGCAGACATTAGGTTATGATAATATTGAGAACAACTCATCTACTTAAAGCAAATAATCGCTGACATGCTTAATCGTTTCGTATTTTTCGCATTTTAAAAAAAATGCTGACATGGAAGAAATGGATATAAATACAGTTATTGTTCTTCCCCAGAATACAATGCAAGGTTTCATGTGAGATGTACAGGCATAAACCGCACATTCACTTCTTGTTCTAAATCAATTTAAAGCAAAATGCAAAATGCTATTTGCATTGGTAATGAATGAGTGAACCTAATAAATAGGTGTAGGTTTTTTCAGGTTGGAATAAGGTTTATGGCCTCGAGAAGGAAAGAGTTGTATTTACTTTGCAAAATAGAATGACCTACATATATGAATTATACACACACACGTATATATACAGGTCTGTTCACTACAGGTGAAACTCAGGAGAATTGGCAGGAGAAGTGGAAATTCTAGGTCAAAATAGCCAAACCAGAAAAATTCTCCCATTTAACTCACTTTCCAAATTGGCTATTTGGTCTAGATTGTTCTCTTCTCCTGCCAATTCTTCAGAGTTTCACCTTTACTGAATAGACCTGATTTCCATTTCTAGTGTCATTTTAAGAAGGAAATATATATATAATTTCTTCTCAAGGCCATGTTTAGAATTAGAGATACATATATTTATAAACACACTTATATTTATATATATATACAGTATTTATATATATATACAGTAATATATATATATATATATATATATATATACAGATATGCAAAGGCCACCAAAGGGAAAAAGATTTCCCAGGTGCACGATTCCAAAGTAAAACATGCAATACAAAACCTGGATAGACACACTCAGGGACTTAAGTATAGAATAAAAAGTGATGCTTTATTGGGGAAAAAAAACATTTAAAAAATCCTGTAAACAACTGACGTTGTTTCGTTTGAGAAAGGCTCAAGAGCCGAAACATCGGTTGATGTTTATAGGATTTTTTTAAATGTTTTCTTTTTAGTAAAGCATCACTTTTTATCCTAAACTGAAGTCCTTGAGTGGGTCCATCCAGGTTATGTATTATATATATATATATATATACACATACACACTTATATATATTTGCCATCATATTCCAGAGCACTAGAAAATGGGTAAGACAAAACAAACATAAAATTTAATATTTGACTCATGGAGAATTATAGGAAAACAGATCTTGTGAGCTTACAATCTAAAAGGAGAGAGGTGACACACAGAGGGGAGGAGAAATTATATATAGCACCTATGGTTACCCTAACTCAACCATCAGATAATTTGAATTAATAAAAGCCATATGATGAACGATGTTATTTTGAAGGCTTGAATGTGACCTGAATGCGCTAAAAATGTGATCCTTTGTCAACACATTTCATATTAATTAGGTTAGTATAATATGCAGTGATGATTTTAGATGACTCTGCATCCCAAAACTAATTTTCATATTTCACTGTCCTAATTTTACACAAATGTGTGATTATACGGCAATAGCCCCTAACATATTTCAAATCCCAGTCTCCATGCAGATTGCTTGTCTTAATTGTTTTATTCATTTATTTAATATATATTTTTACTCCCAAGCTGCAGATTTGGCCACAGCATTCTTTTTAAATGTCCATGTGCTTATTAATGAAAAGTAAATGTTTAGCAGGTGCCTTAGACATTTAGCTACATGTCATCCGTTTGCCCCCCCCCCCCAATGCTGTCTTCTTCATTGTACTTCTATGAATAAGGTGTATGTTAAAGATGTGCTTTAAAAGCTAAAACAAAGGTAACCCCCTCAAACATTCAATTTTACCTAAGAGCAGTGTTTCCTATCCCTGACCATTAAGGCTAGGGTCAGACGAGCGCAGTGCGAACGCGCGTGCAGGCGCACTTAATCACGGCCGCACTAGCAGCAAGTGCCAGGCAATGACGGCCAATATACGAAGTACGGTCGCACAAAAGTCCGGCTGCGCAACGCAAGTGGAAAACGAACGCATTTTGTCGAGAACGTAAAACTGCTAGTACGGTTGTACAGAGTGCGCTGCGCCCGCTAGAGGCGTGTGTGCGTGAATTGGAGACGTCAGACACTGCTAATGTCCGGCCAACATAACGGGCAGATGCACAAAGTGTTTTATTGATGATCCGTACAAAATCACGGATGCAAATGCGCATCGTATGACCGCTATCGCGTACTCCGTGAAAAAATACGTCCATTCGTTCGAACGCACTTTTTCACAGACAACGCGAAAATGCGTTCGTCTGACCCTAGCCTAACAGGCCAGGTTTGCAGGATGTCTGAAGCACATGATATGATTTGCTGCTCAGTGATTGCAGGAGTCAGTCTGCATTTCCCCAACATAATCCCTAAAATCTGGCCTGTTAGTAGGTCCTGAGGACCGGTGTTGGAAAACACTGCCTTAGATCAGATCTAGGGTTGCCAGGTCGGCCATGGTTTCCTGGACACATATAATTTATTCATGTTGATGGGCAGTACTAGAATAATGCAACTCCGCAGCATGTATAAGCCATATCTTGCAGGTAAGAAATCGAAAAGGAATCCCAGGTGATCTGCCTTGATCTCCCATCTGCAAAATCACATTTCCAGGCACCTACCCTCTGAATAAAATAGTTATATGTGTTCAGGAAAAAAATGGCCGATCTGGCAACCTTAATTAGATCCCATTAAGGTATGTCCTGCATATTACTTGCCTGGATGACACAGTTCGTAGATCAGGAACATAACACTTCAGAAGAATGACCTTGCAGGTCTTATTCAAAAGTATAATTTAAATGATTGTGTATTCAAAGCCTCAGAATCTACTTGACCCGAGGCATCATTGGCCAATTCTTTTACAGATAATGTAAGTAAAAGAGCACTCATGGGACTTTTTGTGAGAATGTATTGTATCAGGTTACAGATGCATAGTATCAGCATGTGTTGAAGCTTCTATCTACATTGGGATCTATTTCATTATGCTGCAGTAGATGTGCTGCTCAACCTCGGAAATCCAGATATTTTGGAACTACATCTCCCATGATACTTAGCCAACCTTTCGGTTGACAGAGCATTGTGGGAAGTGTAGTTTCAAAACAACTGGCGGACCAAGGTTAAGCTCCCCTGCAATATACTGTATAGCCACATAATAAAGCAGGGATGTCAGCCCCCCCCCAGGTGTTGATTAGCTACAGTTCCCAGAATTCTTTGAATGTAATGGATAGCCGGGGAATAATGGGATTTGTAGTTCAGAAACATCTGGGGTAGTTTAACAGCACGGCAATAAAATTTCACATGGAATTTGTTAATTTCAATAAGTAGCGCATGTTTATAGCCGACATTGAATTCACCAACATTTTATATTTATCCACATAATAGAAAGTGTGTTACTCTGTTATTTAATATGAAAAAATACTGTATACAGAAAACATAGGATCCAAAACGCAGCAACAACAGAAGCACAAAGTGGATCTTTCATCCTGACTGAACCAACTTCTTTTTATTAGCTGCTAATCAATATATAGGGGCAGATGTTTTTATATCCTCAAAACCAACACTGTTGGAAACGATGCATTTGGTTTTGAGATCAAACACACTGTCAGAATTCCCTCTGCGACTGAAGCAGGAACCTTGTGGTTTGATGTTCTTGTTCTTACCTCTTTGCCCATCAGGAGACTTTGGCTTTTGTTTGAAGTTTTGTTACTTGTGTCCCCCCTTATTCTCATAATCAGGCGTTTGCCAGCTCACACGTGAGTTCACACCAGATTGATCTCTGTCATCGACAAAAATCGGTCTCCTTTCCATCACTAATGGAACATTTTTGCTTATTTATAGTTGTGACTTATGTTATCATAGGTGAAATAACACAAAACAATGTGGGGTGAAGGTTTAGTATCTGGCACTTCCATTGTCATACAACCTTAGCATAAAACAAACAGTATAAGCACAAAACATGGAGGAAAAACAAGATATAACCTAACCAACACCAAAATGAAGGGGAATTAAAAATTGTGGGCCTTATTCCAAGGTGGGTATTATCTTAACCAGAACTGTTATAAATTTCCCAGCGCCACCTGAAGTCTATCGCGTTGTTAAGTTTACAACGGCACTGATTAAGTTTGTACCAACATTGGAATATTGCCCTATAATGAAAATGTTAGGCTTTTTTCTTCTTAAACATTCTTTCAGACCTTAACGATCTTGGACTGAACTTTGTAATTCCCAGCTTGAATATGGCCTATATAATATATCCCCTACGCGGCTTCCTGTGAGCCCTAAGTAGTCGAGTACTGAAATGTAATATGATTTAATACGGAGATACATGTGAGCAGCACATTTGCATGAAAAGTAGGTTACCACTGCTCTAAGACCCAACAAGTAACTACAGGAGGAGGTGGGAGGCTGAATGATCAAGTAAGTACCCAGTAAACCCAAAGGCTCTTAACCCCTTAGTGACCGGGCGGATTTACAATTCTCCGTGTTTAAGTGCCCGCTGCTGTTTTTACATTTCTGCGCTGTTTGTATTTAGGTAAAATTTTCCTCTTACTCGTTTATAGAACCCATACATATTATATACCGTTTTTCTCACCATTAAATGGACTTTCTAAAGATACCATTATTTCCTTCATATCATATAATTTACTATAAAAAATATGAAATATGATGAAAAAAATTGAAAAAACACACATTTTCCAAATTGAATCCCCAAAATCTACAAACGCCAAAAAAAGACTTCAGCTAAATAGTTTTGAAATTTTGTCCTGAGATTAGAAATACCCAATTTTTACATGTTTTTGCTTATTAACCCCTTCACTGCTGAGCCATTTCACCTCTGTGCGCTAAGCTCATTTTGACTGGTTTATGCTCATCATGTTGAAGTCCTATTTTATTATGCCCCAGACAATTTTTTTTAAAGAAAACCCACTTTGTTATTTTTTTTATATTATTATTATTTTAAATTAATTTTACACAAAACCTAGTCATGTTTGGTATCATTGGAAAGGCCTTTCGTGATCAGGCCTTTCCAATGAAATCAAACATGACCCCCTAGCTGCCACGGATCAGGAGATAGGGGATCCTTTGGATCCCCTATCTCCACTTGGCAGCTAGGGCAGGGGTCAGCAATCTTGGCTCCCTGATGTTTTGGGAACTACATTTCCCATGTGGCTCAGTCAGCCTAATAGGTGATACCCATAAGGCTGACTGAGCCACATGGGAAATGTAGTTCCCAAAACATCAGGGAGCCAAGGATGCTAACCTATGAGCTAGGGGATTAACTGGCCCACAGGCATCATCACACATATGTGGTGACAACATCAGTAGGTGGGGGGTGACCCAGAGACCTGGCTGACATCCAAGATGTCAGCCACTTCTGGGGTTGAATCGCGATTCAGTGCTGATTGGTGCTGAATCATGATCTGGTAATAAAGGGGTTAAAGAGAGGTACCTCTGAAAAGGGAAGACTCTTCCCTTTCCAGTGGTACCCTTCTTTTTTACCCAAGTGGAGTCATTTGGGAGGGAGAGGACTCCAACTGAGCCACCATCTCCTTTCCTATTCTCCACTGCAGGCACCGGGGGGCGCCTGCTGTTGACGCCATCACGCACATTGATGACATCATCATGACGGCCGGCCCCATGAATAGGTGGGGCAGACTTCCAGCTTGCCAGACCACCATGGGAACCTGGCCAGAGAGGTGAGTATAGGGAGGGAGGGGAGTTAGCAGACCAGGACGTACATAGTACGTCTGTGGTCTTTAAGGGGATTTTCCCACAGGACGTACTATGTACGTCCGTAGTCGGGAAGGGGTTAATGTAAGCACAAAGTGAGCCACGTGAGAGAGCTGGATCCTGAAACAGGTCCCAATTGTGGATCTCTGAAGAGCCCCCTTGGAGTGGAGAGAGGGTTGATTGGCCTTTTAATGCAGCAGAGGTTACCGGAAAAGCTGCACTTCATTCTGTGGGTAGTAACATCATTGAAATAACAGATAGTGAGTATCACAGAACAGCATGAATAGTAAGGGGAATTGAAATTATAAATTGGAAAGTTCCACAGCGCGCATACTATCTCTCGTGGTGTGTCCAGTTATGCAAATGATATTTTCGAGACAAAGTATCAGAAGGATGCAAATAGCACAATGTAACATGATTTAACACTTGGTTACATAAGAGCAGTACGTTTGCTTGAAAAGTAGGTTTCCACTGCTCTAAGGCTAGGGTCAGACGAAAGCATTTTTCCCCGCGAACGTCAAAAAGTGCGTCCGAACGCATTGATGTATTTTTTCACGGAATGCGCAAAAACGGTCAGACGACGCGCATTTTCGTGCGTGATATTTTACGGATCGTCAATAAAACACTTTTTTGCGTCTGGACATTATGTAGACTGGACATAAGCAGTGTCTGACATCTCCTCATCACCCACACATGCCGCCGCAGCGCACTCTGTACGTCAGTACTAGCGGTTCTGCGTATTCGAAAAAATGCGTTCAAATTCCACTTGCGTTGCACGGCCGGACATTTGTGCGGCCGTACTTCGTATATTGGCCGTCATTGCCCGTCATCTGCTGCTAGTGCGGCCGTAATTAAGTGCAACAGAACGCACGTTAGAAGTGCGCTGGTCTGACCCCAGCCTAAGACCCAACAAGTAGCACACAGGGCTAAGAGACACACTTACCCCTACCTAAAGGCAGTCCAAGATCAAAGTAATGCTTTTCTATCAGCAACATGCAGTGGCCAAACTTAATAGGCATTACGAGTACCAGATCCTCTATGTAACCTATTGATTCTTATATAAAGTATGTTGATATTTTTTTTTTTTTATGTATGCCCTTTTTTTCTATTGCAAACCTGGGATTTGACTTTAACTACTAATTTGTTTCTATAGTAATAATGAGTTACTACAAAATATTATTTTTTGAGGACCAGCCAAGATTTATCTTTCATATACACAAATCATGCTATGCAAACCCAAGTGAGAGAGTCAGTGCTTTAGGTTGGAATTTTCCTCAGTACCTGTATTTCATGTTAGCACTGCTAAGCTTTAAGTGAAAATAAACATTTATAATAATACTGCAGACTGGATATGAGAATGCTAATAAATTGCAATAAAGTCCACATCTGTTGCATTTTAAAGAATTCAAAAGTGTTACTTCCAAAAGTGTTCTACCTGAAATTAATAATTTTTTATAGAACTGAAGCACGGCCAATGCCTTACAAAACACTTAAGATATTAGACAAGTCACACTATAGAAGATGCTCATTTTAGATCTTGATTACTTGGTTTTAAAACTCTTATTTCCCCCAAAAATTTCTAAACACAGTTAATACATACAATTTATTTAAATAGGTCCAACATATTCCACACGTTGTCGAACTGGTAAGAGAAAACCAAACATGCATTAACAAAAAAGTTTGACACACTGTTTATAACATGAAGATTCTATTGACACGAGGTCACACTCTAAGGCTAGTGTCAGACGAATGCAGTCATCACGTTCGTGTCGTCACACAGTTTAACCCCTTCGCTGCGGCGGACGCGCTCAGCGCGTCCAACCGCATGTCACGTTCCATGCGGTGGACGCGCTGAGCGCGTCCTGCCTTTGGGGTCAGGCCGATCGCTGGCACCCCCGGTGAGGGCTGACATCCTCGATGTCAGCCCAGCATCCGGAACCGCCGCCGGAGTAATTAGGTGTCATCGCGGCGGCGCGATGACACCTAATTCAGGCGCCCCCCCGCATGTGCGGAGGAGGCGCCTGAAAGGGAGGGGGGAGGTCCTTCGGACCTCTCTCCCTCCCGATCGGCGGCATTGCGGGGGTTAACCCAGGCACCGTTTGGAAGGGCACAGCCTGTCCTTCCAAATGGTACCTGGCATTAACCCCTGGGGAGCCGGATCACGAATCGACGCTGAAAAGCGCCGGTTCGTGATCCTTTCCCGGAGCTGGCCGACATCTTGGATGTCGGCCAAGCCTCCGGGAACTCCCCCTGAGGACTGGCGTCATCGTGCATAGCACGATGACGCCAGTCCTGGAGTTAACCCCTAGCTGCCACCAATGGTGGAGATAGGGGGTTCCAATGAACCCCCTATCTCCCGATCCGTGGCAGCTAGGGGTTAAAGTTTGGTATTGTTGGATCGTCCAGAGCATGGCCGTTCCAACGATACCAAACACGAATGTGAAAAAAGTTTGTAAAAAATAAATAAAATTAAAAATAAAAAAATATTTAAAAAAAAATAAACAAGTTTTTTTTCTTTTCTTTGGTTTGTTAATGTAGCAATATTGTTCCCATTTCAATTATAATGTGAACAATGATGCTGCACTAACGATTTTTGTATGCGGTGCATTTGTTAAAAATCGTGTAATTTTTTTAACAAGCGCACCCCATACAAAATATAACCACAATTGCTCGCATATTAAAATGTAAAAAGAAAACACTTTACACATTGTAAATTATTGAAAAATCATATTTTATTGCATTTTTTGTTATAATATACAGACAGGTCATGACGTATACATATAATAATGACATATTATGAATCTGCCGAGTCTGACGGAAAGAACGATATATAATATGTCTGGGTCATATAATAAAATAAGGCTTCAAAATGCGTTTAAACATGATGAGCGAAACCGGTAAAAATGACCTCAGCACAGGGGCGGGAAAAGCCTCAGCAGCGAAAGGGTTAAAGTCCGTCGTAGCATTGATTTGTGTTCAATAGAGACCAACACACGAAGTATGTGCGCATCGAAGTGCGCACGCACCACGCAGGCGGCAACGGACGCCATTTTGGCTTCGATGTAAAAGCGCTACAACGGACGCCCAGAGTGCACGGCATCTGCAGAGCGGCCTGTGTGCGTGATGATGTGACGTCAGATGCAGCGCATTTTCAACGTCCATCACGTTGACGCTCAGGAGTTTTTTGGTCTGGCTGACTGTACCTGTCTTTTAATTTTAATTCATTTTGATTCCCATATTTCCCTTTTTTTCTACATCCGTCAAAAAAAAAAAAGGACCGTGTGATGTCTACAGTATCTTCCATCAATACGTCCATCCGTTATGCACACACGCAGAGTGCGCTCAGACTGCGTTCGTCTGACTCTAACCTAAGGCTGGAGTCAGACTAGCGCATTTTTAACGTGCGTTTAGGCGCACTTAATCACGGCCACAGTAGCAGCAAATGACGCGCAATGACGGCCAATATACGAAGTACGGCGGCACAAAAGTCCGGCCGCGCAACGCAAGTGGAAAATTAACGCATTTTTTCGAGAACACAGAACCGCTAGTACTGACGTACAGAGTGCGCTGCGTCCGCATAGCGGCGTGTGTGCGTGATTAGGAGATGTCAGACTCTGTTCATGTCCGGCCAACATAACGTCCAGAAGCAAAAAGTGTTTTATTGACGATCCGTAAAAAAATCACTCACGAGAATGCGCATCGTATGACCGTGAAAAAATACGGCAATGCATTCAGACGCACTTTTTGACGGTCGCTGCGATAATGCGCTTGTTTGACCCTAGCCTAAGAGGTGTAGAGTCAATCCAAGAAAGGTGAGCGCGAATTGTAAAATGAATGCGTAAACTTCCTTCTTACATAACATTCCCTTTAAAATAATTCTATACACAATGGCCTCATTTAACCAAAATCAATACATGGTTATATTTAGGTAATATTTTATATTAAACCTGTTTATTGTGTTGCATACACTTGAAGAAGTAAGTTCTCATGGGGACAGGGCCCTCGTTTCCTCCCTATATGTCACATTTTGGTTTTCTCTCAAAGTATAGTACCATTGTTTTGTTGTACAGATTATACCCATGTGCTGTTCTGCAGAATATGTTGTGCTTTATAACTAAAGTATAATAATACTGAACCTGAGCCATGTGCCTCCTTATTACCAGAGCGTTGAATGCAAATACTTTATTAGCATGAACAAAAAGAGCTGATTGTTAACAGATGTCATTCAGAGGCATTGTATTCCGTGTCATAGTGTGGGATACAGTAACTAGATCCTTGGTGAAATAGTACATTGTTGGTTCTCACAATGCAATGTGTGTTGACAAGTGGATTTGCTCTTAGAACATAACACGATTACACCTTTGCAGTCTTCTCTTATAATATAACGTGACAGGAATTAAATTAGTCAACTTACAGCTAATATTAATGCGGTTACTATCTAGGGGAGAATGGGGAACAGAAGTCAGTAATGAGGGCATGCCAAGTTTAGCAGGAGGTAAAACACATACAGGGTTGTACAAAGAAAACTGAACTGGCCCTGAAATTACACCGAACAATGAATTTCCACGTGCGACGCAATTTCGTGGCCATTCAGTTATTCAAAATCTGGCAATTCGCCAAATATTGGCGAATTGCCAGTGAAACACGTTGATCTTCGGCAGCAGAGAAATCCCCATAGAGAAGCAATGGTTACCTATTCAAAGAACACCAAACAGCAGAGACATGTCAGAGAAATGCCCTGACGTTTGTTGGTTTCATTCGGCAGGTTTAATCAGGCGAATCCTATAGGTTTCAATGTTAAAAATATTCCCGTTTTGTATTGAATATTTATTAAACCAAATATTGGCGAATTGCCAGTGAAACATGTTGATCTTCGGCAGCAGAAAAATCCCCATAGAGAAGCAATGGTTAACCTATTCAAAGAACACCGAACAGCAAAGAAATGTCAGAGAAATGCCCTGATTAGGGATGAGCCGAACACTCCCCGAGTTTGGTACGAGCCCGAACCCGAACTTCCCATTTGTTCGGGACCGAACCCGAACCCCCATGCAAGTCAATGGGGCTGAAAATTCGGCTTTTTAGAGTGCCCTCCAAGAGGGCATATATGCTACATATTTGCCATAAAAGGTGTATGGGGGTTCGGGTAGTCCCCTGGGGGACAGGAAACAAGGACAAAAAGTAAAAAAAAAACGTTTTTAAAGGGACAGTGAGATAAGAAATAAGGGTTAAAACTAAAAACGAAAACTTCCTTCAAATATTGTGCCTAGGAGGTCCCCATAACCTGCCCGTGAAGTGTCAGATTTCTAGGATGTATAGAAACACTTAAAAACAAAAAAATGACGTTTCATATGACGGTAAATGCTTTTCCTTTAATCTATCCATAAACAACTGCTTGGGGCGGCAGCCTGTATGAAAAGACATTTTAGGACGCGCAGAAAAAGTTTAGTGTTTTTTTTGGGCTAAATTATTGTAAAACTTATGCAGGCTTTGGATGAAAGTAACAATAGGTGCTTTAAAATTGGGCTTTTAGCGTCGGCAACAGTGCCATCACACCATAACCCCTCTGAGGCAGGGCTGTCTTTAATGCAGGGCAAAAAGGGACAGCTGCCCCGGGCCCAGTTATTGTTGAGGGGCCCAAAGCAGCTGACCCTTGGGCCCACGTATACTAGGCAGTGATGGCTTTCAAAAGGCAGCTGCCTATTTTTCCCCCAGCAACTTCAGACTGCACAGCGGGGGCACTAGATTCTCTGTGTGCTGCCCGCTGATGCAGTCAAGGCTGTGCGAGAAGAGAATATGGGACTTCCGTATCTGGCTCCTCCCCCATTCTGACGTCCTCTTCCTGTCTCTGCACATTGCACACAGTCAGTGTGCATGGGGGCTGCTGAAGAGGAGCTGGAGACAGACGTGAACCAGGATCAGGGAGGTGCAGGGCCAAGCATTATGTATTTGTTTTTTCAGCAATCTGTGTGCAAAGCCCCTGCGCCCACCTGAGATCTGCATCCAGCTCCCCCCCCCCTCAGACCATGAGCTGCAGGCATCGTTCACACACAAAGGCAGCTCTCTGTTCCCTTCTGCCCCCCAAAGCTCCCCCAACAGCTGTGGCCTGACCAATTATCCTGCTCCTCGCAATCTCCAACATCAACCCCCACTCCACACTCTCCAGCATTAAACCCCCTCCAGCATCAACCCTTCCCACTCCACAACCTCCAGCATCAATCCCCGCTCCAGCATCAATCCCCCCTCCAGCATCAATCCCCCCTCCAGCATCAATCCCTCCTCCAGCATCAATCCCTCCTCCAGCATCAATCCCTCCTCCAGCATCAATCCCTCCTCCAACATCAATCCCCCCTCCAGCATCAATCCCCCACTCTACACTCTCCAGCATCAACCCCCCTCCAGCATTAATCCCCCCTCCAGCATCAATCCCCCCTCCAGCATCAATCCCCCTCCAGCATCAATCCCCCCTCCACACTCTCCAGCATCAACCCCCCTCCAGCATTAATCCCCCCTCCAGCATCAATCCCCCTCCAGCATCAATCCCCCCTCCACACTCTCCAGCATCAAACCCCCCTCCAGCATCAATCCTCCCCCACTCCACACCCTCCAGCATCAATCCCCCCTCCAGCATCAATCCCCCCTCCAACATCAATCCCCCACTCTACACTCTCCAGCATCAATCCCCCCTCCAGCATAAATCCCCCTCCAACATCAATCCCCCCTCCAACATCAATCCCCCCTCCACACTCTCCAGCATCAACCCCCCTCCAGCATCAACCCCCCACTCTCCAACATCAACCCTCCCCCACTCTACACTCTCCAGCATCAATCCCCTCTCCAACATCAATTCCCCACTCTACACTCTCCAGCAGCAAACCCCCCTCCAGCAGCAAACCCCCCTCCAGCACCAACCCCCCTCCAGCATCAACCCCCTCCAGCATCAAACTCCCCTCCACTCACACTCTCCAGCATAAAACCCACCACTCACACTCTCCAGCATCAAACCCCCCCACTCACACTCTCCAGCATCAATTCCCCCTCCAGCATCAATCCCCCTCCAGCATCAATCCCCCACTCTACACACTCCAGCAGCAAACCCCCCTCCAGCATCAACCCCCCTCCAGCATCAATCCCCAACTTAACACTCTTCAGCAGCAAACCCCCCTCCAGCACCAACCCCCCCTCCAGCATCAACCCCCTCCAGCATTAATCCCCCTCCACACTCTCCAGCATCAACCCCCCACTCACGCTCTCCAACATCAACCCCCCACTCACACTCTCCAGCATCAATTCCCCCTCCAGCATCAATCCCCCACTCTACACTCTCCAGCAGCAAACCCCCCTCCAGCAGCAATCCCCCCTCCAGCATCAATCCCCCACTCTACACTCTCCAGCAGCAATCCCCCCTCCAGCATCAATCCCCCACTCTACACTCTCCAGCAGCAAACCCCCCTCCAGCAGCAAACCCCTCTCCAGCATCAATCCCCCACTTAACACTCTCCAGCAGCAAACCCACCCTCCAGCATCAACCCCCCTCCAGCATCAATACCCCTCAGCACTCTCCAGCATCAAACCCCCCCCACTCACACTCTCCAGCATCAAACCTCCCCACTCACACTCTCCAGCATCAAACCTCCCCACTCACACTCTCCAGCATCAATCCCCTCTCCAACTCTACACTCTCCAGCATCAATCCCCTCTCCAACTCTACACTCTCCAGCATCAATCCCCTCTCCAACTCTACACTCTCCAGCATCAATCCCCTCTCCAACTCTACACTCTCCAGCATCAATCCCCTCTCCAACTCTACACTCTCCAGCATCAATCCCCTCTCCAACTCTACACTCTCCAGCATCAATCCCCTCTCCAACTCCACACTCTCCAGCATCAATCCCCTCTCCAACTCTACACTCTCCAGCATCAATCCCCTCTCCAACATCAATCCCCCCTCCAGCATTAATCCCCCTCCAGCATCAATACCCCTCCACACTCTCCAGCATCAAACTCCCCCCCCACTCACACTCTCCAGCATCAACCCCCCACTCACACTTTCCAGCATCAATCCCCTCTCCAACATCAATCCCCTCTCCAGCAGCAAACCCCCCTCCAGCATCAACCCCCCTCCAGCATCAACCCCCCTCCAGCATCAATCCCCCTCCAGCATCAATCCCCCACTTAACACTCTCCAGCACCAACCCCCCCTCCAGCATCAACCCCCTCCAGCATAAATCCCCTCCACACTCTCCCGCATCAAACTCCCCTCCACTCACTCTCCAGCATAAAACCCACCACTCACACTCTCCATCATCACCCCCCACTCAAACTCTCCATCATCAACCCCCACTCACACTCTCCATCATCAACCCCCCACTCACACTCTCCATCATCAACCCCCCACTCACACTCTCCATCATCAACCCCCACTCACACTCTCCATCATCAACCCCCACTCACACTCTCCAGCATCAACCCCCCACTCACACTCTCCATCATCAACCCCCCACTCACACTCTCCAGCATCAACCCCCCACTCCACACTCTCCAGCATCAACCCCCACTCACACTCTCCAGCATCAATTCCCCCTCCAGCATCAATTCCCCCTCCAACATCAATCCCCCACTCTACACTCTCCAGCAGCAAACCCACCCTCCAGCATCAACCCCCCTCCAGCATCAATCCCCCTCCAGCATCAAACCCCCCACTCACACTCTCCATCATCAACCCCCCACTCACACTCTCCAGCATCAAACCCCCCACTCACACTCTCCAGCATCAAACCCCCCACTCACACTCTCCAGCATCAAACCCCCCACTCACACTCTCCAGCATCAAACCCCCCACTCACACTCTCCAGCATCAAACCCCCCATTCTCCAGCATCAACCCCCCCCACTCACACTCTCCAACATCAACCCCCCACTCACACTCTCCAGCATCAACCCCCCACTCACACTCTCCAACATCAACCCCCCACTCACACTCTCCAGCATCAATTCCCCCTCCAGCATCAATCCCCCCCAGCACAAATCCCCCCTCCAGCATCAATCCCCCCTCCAGCATCAATCCCCCCTACAGCATCAATCCCCCCTACAGCATCAACCCCCACTCACACTCTCTCAACATCAATTCCTCCTCCAGCATCAATCCCCCTCCAGCATCAATCCCCACTCTACACTCTCCAGCATCAACACACCCCCTCCAGCATCAACACCCCCTCCAGCATCAACACCCCCTCCAGCATCAATCCCCCCTCCACACTCTCCAGCATCAAACTCCCCCCCACTCACACTCTCCAGCATCAAAACCCCACCACACTCACACTCTCCAGCATCAACCCCCCACTCACACTCTCTCAGCATCAACCCCCACTCACACTCTCCAGCATCAACCCCCCACTCACACTCTCCAGCATCAACCCCCCACTCACACTCTCCAGCATCAACCCCCACTCACACTCTCCAGCATCAACCCCCCACTCACACTCTCCAGCATCAACCCCCCACTCACACTCTCCAGCATCAATTCACCTCCAGCATCAATCCCCACTCCAGCATCAATCCCCCTCCAGCATCAATCCCCCACTCACACTCTCCAGCATCAACCCCCCACTCACACTCTCCAGCATCAACCCCCACTCACACTCTCCAGCATCAACCCCCCACTCACACTCTCCAACATCAAACCCCCCACTCACACTCTCCAACATCAACTCCCCACTCACACTCTCACTCTCCAGCATCAATTCCCCCTCCAGCATCAATCCCCCCCAGCACAAATCCCCCCTCCAGCATCAATCCCCCTCCAGCATCAATCCCCCCTCCAGCATCAATCCCCCATACAGCATCAACCCCCACTCACACTCTCCAGCATCAATTCACCTCCAGCATCAATCCCCACTCCAGCATCAATCCCCCTCCAGCATCAATCCCCCACTCTACACTCTCCAGCATCAACCCCCCTCCAGCATCAACCCCCCTCCAGCATCAACCCCCCCTCCAGCATCAACACCCCCTCCAGCATCAACACCCCCTCCAGCATCAACACCCCCTCCAGCATTAAATCCCCCTCCAGCATTAAATCCCCCTCCAGCATCAATCCACCTCCACACTCTCCAGCATCAAACTCCCCCACTCACACTCTCCAGCATCAAACTCCACCACACTCACACTCTCCAGCATCAAACCTCCCCACTCACACTCTCCAGCATCAACCCCCCACTCACACTCTCCAGCATCAACCCCCCACTCACACTCTCCAGCACCAAACCCCCACTCTCACTCTCCAGCACCAAACCCCCACTCTCCAGCATCAACCCCCCCCACTCACACTCTCCAGCAGCATTAAAAAAAAAAACTCCACACACACAGGCAGCGCCAAACCTTTCTGCTGCTGTGTGTGTAAGATGTGTAGTTAGTGTGTCTACTACTTTGTATACACAATATACACACTATATAGTGTAGCGCTTACTCCCGGAGGAGCCGCTGAAATTGAACCTCGGGTCAGTCTCCCCGCACTAGGGAATAAATATACTCCAGCACCGTTGTGGATTTTATAAATTATATAGTTTACTAGAATAAATGGCATATAATGAATAACATGGTGTTCGTAGATATATTTACAGTAATTCGTAATGCGGGAAACGCGCAGCGGAAAAGAAATACAAGGTTTCGTAATTCGAGAAACGCGCAGCGGAAAATAAATGGAAAATTATCTTTAACCCCTTTCTTCGTTGGAGAGTGAGTCCCGCACAGGTTGTGGTCCGGAATGTAAGTGTGTGTGTGTGTTGGTACCCGGGTACTTATTCAACTGGCCAGTGAATTGCTTAAGGGTATCTTCGACTAGTCAAGTTGGGGCCCTGTGGGTTTTGGAAACAAACAGCAGCGTGCTTTCTTGGTTTTACAACGGCCTAGAAGGCCTCTCACCCATCCGCCAGATACTTGAGGCTCCGCTGGACCCAGGACGTCTCTCCGCTCGATATTGACTGGGCTCTCTTGGCTTCTGGATCCACTGTCTGGCTTTCTGCTCCTGCCGCGACTTGTCCAGCTTACCGCCTGCTCTCCCAGTCCGATCGACCTGCGGTACTCCTTACTCGGGTCCTCTGGCTTCCTCAATAGCAGCTTGGGTAATCTTGTGGATCACTGGGTCTCCCTTTGGTAAGGCCGAGTAACCCGATCTGTAACTTCGTTAGGCCGCACCTGCGCTCTGGCCTGGACAAGGTTACCTTCTGCAGCACTGTGTCTTGTCTCTCTCACTTCCTGGCGCGCTCTGCCAGCTCTCTCCACGAGGCTCAGGATGTAAGTCCCTCTGTCCCACCCACTTCCTGTGTCCGTTCCCAAAGCATGCTGGGAAATGTAGTCCCAATGTAATATTCAGTGTCTCACATTGCGCTTGTCTCCCTCCGGTGGCCAAAAATAGGTACTGCCACAATAAGGAATTAAACACAGCGCTACACTAGTATTTACACAATGTACTCAACATACATTATACAATGAGTATATACTGCATACTGGGTATATGCTAAGTGTATAGTGTGTCTAATGTATAGTGTATATCCTGAGAATATAGTTTGCATATGTGTATGAGCTTATGTGTATACTATAATATGTAGGAGTGTATATTGTGTTACTGTATGTAGTGGGTAGTCTGACTGTACAATGTACATAATTTAGGGTAGTGTACTGAGTACAGTTGTCATACTATATAGTGTATGACATGTATAGTGTATAAACTTGCTGAGTCTGAGGAGCTCTGTGATGCACTCATACCCAATGCACATTATTAAAGCTTTTGAGACAAGTCTATGATGTATTTGTTTTTTTTTTCTTTTCGGGATGTTGGGGGTGGAGAGCAAAATTATGCGAAGGTGGGCTTTCAGGGGGGGCCCAAGAAAATGTTTGCCCAGGGTCCAATCAATATTAAAGACGGGCCTGCTCTGAGGATATGAATCTGATACAGGCATCAATGGCAGTGCACCCATATATTGTGCCTTTAGTGCCAGGTATGCAAGTACTATCATACAGTAACCCCTCCTGTGGTATTGTGGAAGAGTGCAGGGGTGGACCATGCGGTCCTATATTAAAAAGATATGAATCTGGGAATGGGCGTCAGTGCACCCAGATATTCTGCCTTTGGTGCAAGACTGCCAGGCCAGCAAGTATCATCATAGAGTAACCCCTCTGTGGTATGGTGGAAGAGTGCAGGGGTGGACCATGTGGTTCTATATTGAAAAGTTTTTGATCTGGTAATGGGCATCAGTGCACCCAGATATTGTGCCTTTAATGCCAGGCCATCAAGTATCATCATACAGTAACCCCTCTGTAGTATTGTGGAAGAGTGCAGGGGTGGACCATGTGGTCCTATATTGAAATGTTTTTGATCTGGTAATGGGCGTCAGTGCACCCAGAAATTGTGCCTTTGGTGCAAGACTACCAGGCCAGCAGGTATCATCATACAGTAAGGCTGGGGTCAGACAAACTCAGTGTTAACGTCCGTGTTGCCCGCACATAAGTACGTCCGTGATAGCATACAATTGTGTTAAATGGAGCCCCACACACGAAGTACGTCCGCACAGAAGTGCGGGGGCTGACGGACGCTGCAAACGGATGCCGGTTAGGCAAGAACGTAATACTGCTAGAGCAGACGTGCAGAGTGCACAACGTCCGCATAGCTTTGTGTGTGAGTGATGCAACATGGTCAGACGGACTGCATTTATACGTTCAGCATTTTTGACGGACAGAATGTTCTTTCATTGTAATTTATATTCCCTGCCACATCAGTGAAAAAAACAGACTGCGTGGCACTGGCCACTACCTTGTCGTCACAGTCAGTAAGTACGTCCGTACTGCACAGACGCACAGTCCGTAGAAAATGCGCTCATCTGACCCTAGCCTAACCCCTGGTATTGTGTAAGAGTGCAGGGGTGGACCATGTGGTCCTATATTGAAAAGTGTTTTTTTTATCTGTTAATGGGCGTCAGTGCTCCCAGATATTGTGCCTTTCATGGCAGCAAGTGCCTTCACACCGTGACCCTTTTGTGGTATTGTGGAAGAGTTCAGTGCTGGAGGTTTTGTGAATGCAGAAGAGGACATCCCCTATATATTCCATTACTTCAGCATCAGGGGATTGATAGCTGCTAATCCAGGACTGATTCATTTTTATAAATGTCAGCTGGTCTACAGAGTCGGTGGACAGACGCACTCTTTTGTCTGTGACAAAACCTCCAGCGACACTGAACGTCCTTTCGGAAAGCACGCTAGATGAAGGGCAACCTAGTAGCTGCATAGCATATTGGCTAAGTTCTGGCCAGTGATCCAATCTCAGCACCCAGTAAACCAGTGGATCATCTGCTGGAAAGGTATCCAGGTCTGCCCTTGCCCCTAGGTAGTCCTGCACCATATGGTGAAGACGCTGGCAATGGGTGCCTACTTTCAACGTCCTTGGGCGTCGTGGACTAAAAAAATTTAAAAAAGCATCAGTCAAGTGGCCCTGGCCTTCACCGCTATTCCTCTGATCACCTGCAGCCTCAGAAGCACGTGTGTCAGCACTTGGTAATCTACCAGTGCCTGGAAAGGTGTTACACAAGTGTCGCTTTAGAGCGTCCTCAAGTTTTGTCATCCTGTGCTCCCTCTGTGCGGGCAGGATGAGCTCTGCAACTTTCCCCTTGTATCGTGGATCAAGAAGGGTTGCCAACCAGTAATGATCCCTCTCCTTGATAGCACGAATCCTGGGGTCCTTTAGCAGGCTTTGCATCATTAAGGAGCCCATGCAGCGTAGGTTGGAGGTGGCATTAGCTTCGAGTCTTCCTGGTCAATGAGGATGACCGTATCGTGCACTTCCTCCTCCCAGCCACGCACAAGCCCTTCTGTTTCTGGGCACACAAAACCTCCCTTGAGGAATCCCCACCTTCAATGCCCCCACTACTTAAATAGTCCTCCTCCTCCTCCTCCTCCTGTCTGATCTGAGTAGGACCCGCTGGAATGCTGTCTGCGGAAAGACTGGGGCCTTGAGAGCAAGGGAAGGCCTCCTCTTCCTCCCGCTGCTCTGCCTCTAGAGTCACATCTATAATTCCCTGCAGAGTGTGCTCCAGCAGGAACACTAAAGGAATTGTGTCACTGATGCATGCACTGTCCCTGCTCACCATCCTCGTTGCCTCCTCAAATGGTGACAGTACAGTGCATGCATCCTTGATCATCAGCCACTGCGGGGGGGGGAAACCAAGTTGACCTGAACCTGTCCTTGTGCCATACTCACACAGGTACTCGTTGATGACCTTCTGCTGCTTGTGCAGACGCTGCAGCATTGCTAATGTCGAGTTCCACCTGGTGGGCATGTCACAGATCAGACGGTTTGTGGGAAGGTGGAATCCTCTTTGAATTTCTGCCAGGCGAACGATTGCTGGGAATGACCGTCTGAAGTGGCTGCAGACTTTTCTGGCCTGGATGAGAAGCTCTGGCAGCCCTGGGTACTTGGTTAGGAAACACTGTACCACCAGATTTAGGACGTGTGCTGGGCATGGTACATGCGTCAATTTACCCTTGCGTAGGGCGGAGAGAAGGTTGCTGCCATTATCGCAGACGATCATTCCCAGCTCAAGCTGGCGTGGTGTTAACCATCTCTGCACCTGCCCCTGCAGAGCTGACAAAATTTCTGACCCGGTGTGGCTCCTGTCCCCTAAACAAACCAGCTCAAGCACAGTATGGCATCTTTTTGCTTGAGCCATTGAGTAGCCCCTGCCACGCGTCGGTTTAACTGCCACTTCGCCAGAGACACAGAAGGAGGAGGAGGAAGAGGTGGTGGTGGTGGAGCAGACAGACCTCATACAAGCAGCTTTCTGGAGGTGTGGTGGATGAACAAGCTCCAGCACAGAGTCCCGTCTTGGATCCCTCCCAGCTGCAATCAGAGTTACCCAGTGTGCCGTGAAGGAAATGTAACGACCCTGTCCATGCTTGCTGGACCACGTGTCTAAAGTCACATGCACCTTGCTGCTGACTGCCTTTCCCAATGACTGGATAACATTGTCTTCCACGTGCTGGTATAGTGCTGTAATGGCCTTGCGTGAAAAGTAATGACGTTTTGGAACCTGCCACTGTGGTACAGCACATTCAGCTAATTCACGGAAGGGAGCAGAGTCCACCAGCTGGAAAGGCAGCAGCTGCAATGCGAGTAATTTTGCTAAGCTGGCATTTAAATACTGTGCTTGGGGATGGTTGGGACTATATTTTTCTTTCGCTGCAGCAGCTGCGGCAACGTAATCTGCGTAAATCTTCAAATACTGAGATGATGTCACATTGTGAGGAAGGACCTGCTGGTACATCCATTACTGTAGCATCATCCCTGTCGGTGGAGGTTGTAGGCAATGACATGGCAGGACATACAGTGTGGGTAGAGACAGATGAGGAGGAGGAGGACCTACGCAAAGTTTTGCGCCAACGGGATGTGTGGCACTTGTTCATATGTCGCCTCAAGCACGTGGTACCCAAGTGTCCGGTGTTTATCCCACGCTTCAGCCTCCTCTGACATGGATTACAAATAGCAACAGTGGGGTCTGCTGCACATTTCTTAAAGAACTCCCAGACAGCAGAGTTCCTGCATGTGTTCTTTGAGACAACAGCGCTCTGCACTGGAGCAGCTCTGACATCTGATGCCTTGGACTGGCTAGTGCTACGTTTGGTCACAGAGGATGTTGTGCCTCGTGTTTGCTGTGCCTCCTCCTCCTCCTCCCCCTCCTCCTCACTTGATTCCTCAGTTCAATCTGGCACCCAGGTGGAGTCAGTGACCTCATCATCATCAATGGCATCTTCCCCCCCTATCTCCTTGTCACTGGAGCCAACTTGGCAGTATGCTGCAGCTGCTGGGGCAACATGAGTGCCAGTTATTTGTGTGTCATCACTAGCACCCCCTTCCTCTAGGTTGATTATACTCCCTTGCTCAACCTCAGAGATTGAATCAGAACACTGTACTTGCTACGCATCCTCAAGCAGCATGTCACTCTCATTGTAGTCAAACAATTCAGCTGACTCCTCCGTGTGTGATAGCGAGGCTACGGCAGGAGTAGCTGTGGACATGGAGGCTGCATTAGATGCTTTGGCAGCTGAGGTGGACTGTAAAGCACTACAAGCCTGGCTGGCAGAGGACTCGGAGGATGAGGATGGCCTGGCTAGCCAATCCACCAAATCCTCTCTATGTTGCTGCAGGTTAAGAAGACGGCCAGCACCAGTTATAAAGGACAAGCGTGCCCCTGCAGAGGATGCACCACGTCCACCACGACCAGAGGCACAGCCTCCCGACACAGGGGCTGCTTGCCCTCTTATCTGTGGCTGGGAGCGTCTGCCTGTCCTTTTTGTTCTTTCAGACATGGTGAGTGATATATAGATTAATATATACAGAACTCTGATTCGACTCTGGTATAAAGCTTTAATGAACTCTGGTATAACTCAGTGAGACGCACTAATAGCTGGCAGCCAGTGACAAGAGACAGATCACCTCAATTCACAAATGTTTTGTAGAAATTAGTGAGCCCCGAAATACAGCGTGGTACTGTTTGTGTGACGAGACACAGATCACCTTAATTCACAAATGTTTTAAAGAAATTAGTGAGCCCCAAAAAAACTTGCTGGTTGTGTGACGAGACACAGAAGATCACCTTAATTCACAAGTGTTTTAAAGAAATTAGTGAGCCCCAAAATACAGCGTGGTACTGTTTGTATGACGAGACACAGATCACCTTAATTCACAAGTGTTTTAAAGAAATTAGTGAGCCCCAAAAAAACTCGCTGGCTGTGTGACGAGACACAGAAGATCACCTCAATTCACAAATGTTTTAAATAAAGTTGTAAACCCCAAAAAAACTTGCTGGCACAGTGACAAGACACACATCACCTAAATTCCCTGATATTTGGTATAAATAAGACCCAAAAAGACTTGCTGGCACAGTGACAAGACCCAGAAAATCACCTCAATTCACAAATGTTTTAAATAAAGTAGTAAACCCCAAAAAACTTGCTGGCACAGTGACAAGACACACATCACCTAAATTCCCTGATATTTGGTATAAATAAGACCCAAAAAGACTTGCTGGCACAGTGACAAGACCCAGAAAATCACCTCAATTCACAAATGTTTTAAATAAAGTAGTAAACCCCAAAAAAACTTGCTGGCACAGTGACAAGACACATATCACCTAAATTCCCTGATATTTGGTCGAAATGAGACCCCCCCGACCCCCCCAGTAGCGTGGCAGACCGGCAGTAACAACACACACAACTTTCTCCTTTGAAATCTCCTCTGAAATGCGTGCAGAAGCACTGCGTGGAAACCTTATATAGTATGCTGCGGGACTTAGCTCTGTGAGCCCATGATTGGGCAAGATTTGCCCAATCAGGACTCTGAGCGGCGATTGGCATAGTGTTCAACCAGTCTTGCACCAGACCTGTGGTCAGGTGCAAGGCTGTAGCCAATTACGAGCTTCAGGCCAGTGGGAAAATGATTTGTGGTCCATTGTGGTCGAACATGCGGCGAACACCCGGAAATGTTCGGTGTTCGCGATCCGCTCGAACAAGCTAAGGCTAGGGTCAAACGAAAGCATTTTTCCCCGCAAACGTAAAAAAGTGCGTCCGAACGAATTGACGTATTTTTTCACGTAATGTACGAAAACGGTAATACGATGCGCATTTTTCGTGCGTGATTTTTTTCGGATCGTCAATAAAACTCTTTTTGCGTCTGGACGTTATGTAGGCTGGACATTAGCAGTGTCTGACATCTCCTAATCACGCAAACACGCCGCTATGCCGCAGCTGCGCACTCTGTACGTCCGTACTAGCGGTTCGGGGTTCTCGAAAAAATGCGTTGCGCGGCCGGACTTTCGTGCGACCGTACTTCGTATATTGGCCGTCATTGCCCGTCATCTGCTGCTAGTGCGGCCATAATTATGTGCGCCAGAACGCACGTTAAAAGTGCGCTGGTCTGACCCCAGCCTAAGTTCGGGCGAATCCCGAACCGTCCGAACCCGAACAGCTCTTCCCTAGCCCTGATGTTTGTTGGTTTCATTCGGCAGGTTTAATCAGGCGAATCTTATAGGTTTCAATGTTAAAAATATTCCCGTTTTGTATTGAATATTTATTAAACCGTTTATTCTTTTAATCAACAGCAAAAAGTCTATTTATTTTTTAGGATTTTTTTAGACATTTAGGGGTTTTTAGAAAAAAAAAATTCCCGATTGCTTTTATTTTAAGTTGTGTTCTTATTTTTTCTGTAACAGACCTTTTTATTTTTCATAGGACCTTATATATTAATGCCAGGCATTTTCATGCAGTAGTTATTTTGCAAACAGCTTTTAACCCCTTCACTACCAATATTGAGATATCTCGATAGTCAAAGGCACCATCTGATGCCCCTATATCGAGATATCGAGATGTGCTGTTCTGCAGCCCAAAACAAAATGAAATTGGTTTGCTGCAAATGAATTTCATTTGCTTCTGGGCTGCAGACGGTGCCCCAAAGATTTAGCTCTGTGGGCATAATGCACAAAGAGCTAAACCTAAAACTGGCAGCTGATAGCTCTGAAATATCAGGCTTTCAGAAGATGTCAGCAGCCGATGCAGGAGAAATAGAAGAAAATAGATAATCTGGTAAAACCTCTGTAACTCAGTTTGGCAGTAGATGGAGCCATCTACTGGCCAAATAGGTTATTACAGTAATAGATATGTATTACTGTACCATTTATTAAAAATTATTTTTCAAAAAACCGCTGGTTTCTGACGATGTTTTTTTTTGGAAAACCACTTGGTAGCGAAGGGGTTAAAAGTTACAGTGTTTTGTTTTTTTACCCCATTAATCGGATTGCTGCCTTTTTCCGGCGGCTCACTGTTCGGTGGATTGGTGGCTTTTTTCGGATGCGTTCGGTCGATTTTTGGTAGATCATTCAGCAGTTTTTCGAGTCGCTCTGATTTTTTTATGGCGGTTTTTTTTCGAAGTGAAAAGAAAGAAAGGGCACCGAAATTCATAACCCTGATAGGAAAGTTACTGAAATACATAGAAATCTGTAAAGTGAGCTGAGAAGACATGGAACTTGACTAAAGGAAGAATGTGATACATTTAGCAAGAGGTTAAATGCACTGAACAAAGGAATCAGGTTTGAAAGCACTAAAAGCTAGAGAACATATTGGCTGCCTGGAATAAAAGACCTTTTGCTTGAGATATTCCACTTGTCCTTCTTATATTTCCATCAAGCAAAGTAGTTAATGGTGTTCAAGGTTTTGGTCTTCCTCCCAGTGATATCTACCTTCAGCGGGATAGCTACATGGGTAGTAGAATGTTTTAACGCCATAATGTTTTGGAAAGGCTGTTTCACGTACATTTTCACCATATTATTACTTTTTTTGTTTTGTTTTATTCATGAATTGCCAAATATTATGTTTATAAAACGCAAACACATTCTGCAGCACTATACATACTGTAGGTACACTTAATACAGTTAAAGGGCCACTACCACCAACAAGTACAATGTCCTTATTTAGATTATTTTATGTTGCCGATATCTTACATGTGCTTTGTTTTTCTCTTTTATGTTTAGTTAAGAAAATATTTTGCACTCTATAGGCCCTATCACCTGTGTGAGCGAAAACACCTTTGCTAAAGAAACAATTTAGTGCGAGTCGCTAAAACTTAGCAACGGACAACCAACTAATAGATCACCTTTGTTGCAGCAGTCTGTATGCAAGGTCGTTTAGCACATGCTAGGGAAACGCTAAGACCCGGGCTGAGACCCAGCGCTAATAAGGTTGAGTACAGGATAGAACCATTTTTTTCCAGTGCAGAGTGCTGGGCCATACCTATCCTCTGCCCTCACACGCTTGCATAAGTATACACACATCCAGTGAAGGGCCCTCACACCCCTGCATTATTAATTCCTACAAGGTGGCCGTATCATCCATGTTTATATGAACACATATATTCTTTAACCACTTCGCTGCAGAGGACGCGCTCAGCGCGTCCTGCCGCAGGAAGGGTTGGCTGCGGAGGACGCGCTGAGTGCGTCCTCCCGAAGCAGCCTGCGATCGGCCGGATTCCGACCGATCGCTGTGCCCCCCGGTGCGGGCTGACATCTTGGATGTCAGCCCGTCACTCCGGGACCGCCACGGGCACAATAGATGTCATTGCGGTGGCGCAATGACATCTATTTCAGGCGCACCCCCCTGAGTGGCTGTCATTAACCCCTGGGGAGCCGGATCACGAATCGGCGCTGAAAAGCGCCGGTTCGTGATCCTTTCCCGGAGCTGGCCGACATCTTGGATGTCAGCCAAGCCTCCGGGAACTCCCCCTGAGGACTGGCGTCATTGTGCATAGCACGATGACGCCAGTCCTGGAGTTAACCCCTAGCTGCCACCAATGGTGGAGATAGGGGGTTCCAATGAACCCCCTATCTCCAGATCCGTGGCAGCTAGGGGTTAAAGTTTGGTACTGTTGGATCGGCCAGAGCATGGCCGTTCCAACGATACCAAACACGACTGTGAAAAAGTTTTTTTAAAAAAAATACAAATAAAAATAAAAAAATATTTTAAAAACAAATTATAAAAAAAAAATAAACAAGTTTTTTTTTCTGTTTTTGGGTTTTTTAATGCAGCAATATTGTTCCCATTTCAATTATAATGTGAACAATGATGCTGCACTAACGATTTTTGTATGCGGTGCGTTTGTTAAAAATCGCGTAATTTCCCCCAAAAAAAAATGTAACGAGACCCCATTTCTAATTTTTTTAACAAGCGCACCCCATACAAAATATAACCGCAATTGCTCGCATGTTAAAATGTGAAAAAAATACACTTTACACGTTGTAAATTATTGAAAATTCCTATTTTATTGCATTTTTTGTTATAATATACAGACAGGTCATGACGTATACATATAATAATGACATATTATGAACGAAAGGGTTAAGGCTGATGAGCATTACATGATAAATGTCACCCAACAGCATGTAGAATCATTACAATGCATTTAATAGATCCAAAAGAAAGGCCAGGTGAGTGACAATAATTTCCTGCTGCAGCATATAAATAATACATGTTTCAGGGCAAGACTTATCCATGTGCTCCCTTTAAACATGATCCACACGGTCACTCTAATAATCAACCGCTTACATACTATGAATAACCCCCAAGATAAAATATTTTAAATTAGGCAATATATTAGAATTAGGATATATGTGGATAAAGGTTATATATATATATATATATATATATATCTTCTTTTTTTTTTTCTCTCTTTTCCATTCAAGTTGTATGATTTTATCTCTGTTGTTTTATTATGGGCCCAAGATCCCTCATGCGTTCATTTTCCCATTTTGAACATACCATTTGACACTCACTCTTTACGACATCTAACCCCCCACCCATGTGACCCTTTATGTCCTAATGTTTTATTCTAGGAACTGATCAGTAAGCTTCCAGACCTGAGAGTAATACTCTCTAAAGCTTGTCTTTTAAATGTTATTATTATCCTTTATTTATAAAGCGCCAGCATATTCCGTAGCGCTGTACAATGGGGAAGCACAAACATGAGACATACATGATAAATAAGGAATTGACAACCCTGCCCAAAGGATAGCTTGTCTAGAAAGTACAGCACTTTAGGCTAGGGTCAGACGAGCGTGATTTCTACGGACTGTACGTCTGTGCACACGGACGTACGTCAGTACGGAAGACGCAGTAGTGGCCACACAGTCCGTTTATTCACTGACGTATATTTTGACGGATGTAGGAGAGAAAATAAAATAAAAAGCAAAACCATTTTGTCCGTGAAAAATACTGGACGTATAAATGCAGTCCGTCTGACCACGTTCCATCACTCACACACAAAGCTATGCGGACGTTGCGGACGCAGCGCACTTTGTGCGGCCGTTCTAGGGGTTGTACGTTCTTGCCTGCCTTGCGTCCGTGGGCCGCGGCCGTTGTGCGTCCGCAGTTCAGTGTGGACATACTTCGTGTAACGGTCTCCGATGGGCTTTCTGTCATGCTATCACGGACGTACTTTAAGGCGCAATCACGGACGTGAACATCTGACCTCGCTCGTCTGACCCCAGCCTTAACCAAGTGCTCAGCCAGACATCCTGTGAGTTTATAATCTAAGGGATGTTACGTTAGTCCAATAAAAAAGGTATCACTACGTACTGCTATACTCGTGATTTTGGCAAACTGGACTAACACGGCCTATCGAATTTATATATATATATATATATATATATATATACATATATATATACAGTCAGGTCCAGAAATATTGGGACATTGACACAATTCTAACATCTTTGGCTCTATACACCACCACAATGGAGTTGGAATGAAACCAACACAATGTGCTTTAACTGCAGACTGTCAGCTTTAATTTGAGGGTATGCACATTCAACTCAGGTGAACGGTGTAGGACTTACAGCAGTTTGCAGATGTGCCTCCCATTTGTTAAGGGACCAAAGGTAATGGGACTATTGGCTTCTCAGCTGTTCCATGGCCAGGTGTGTGATATTCCCTCATTACCCCAATTACAATGTGCATATAAAAGGCCCAGAGTTCATTTCAAGTGTGCTATTTGCATTTGGAATCTGTTGCTCTCAACTCTCAAGATGAGATCCAAAGAGCTGTCACTATCAGTGAAGCAAGCCATCATTAGGCTGAAGAAACAAAACAAACCCATCAGAGAGATAGCAAGAACATTAGGCGTGGCAAAAACAACTGTTTGGAACATTCTCAAAAAGAAGGAATGCACCGGTGAGCTCAGCAACACCAAAAGACCCGGGAGACCAAGGAAAACAACTGTGGTGGATGACCGAAGAATCCTTTCCCTGGTGAAGAAAACACCCTTCACAATAGTTGGCCAGATCAAGAACACTCTCCAGGAGGTAGGTTTATGTGTGTCAAAGTCAACAATCAAGAGAAGTCTTCACCAGAGTGAATACAGAGGGTTCACCACAAGATATAAACCATTAATGAGCCTCAAAAACAGGAAGGCCAGATTAGAGTTTGCCAAACAACACCTAACAAAGCCTTCACAGTTCTGGAACAAGATCCTATGGACAGATGAGACCAAGATCAACTTGTACCAGAGTGATGGGAAGAGAAGAGTATGGAGAAGGAAAGGAACTGCTCATGATCCTAAGCATACCACCTCATCAGTGAAGCATGGTGGTGGTAGTGTCATGACGTGGGCATGTATGGCTGCCAATTGAACTGGTTCTCTTGTATTTATTGATGATGTGACTGCTGACAAAAGCAGCAGGATAAATTCTGAAGTGTTTCGGGCAATATTATCTGCTCACATTCAGCCAAATGCTGCAGAACTCATTGGACGGCGCTTCACAGTGCAGAAGGCCAATGACTCAAAGCATACTACAAAAGCAACCAAAGAGTTTTTGAAGGGACAGAAGTGGAATGTTATGCAATGGCCAAGTCAATCACCTGACCTGAATCCCACTGAGCATGCATTTCACTTGCTGAAGACAGAACTGAAGGGAAAATGCCCCAAGAACAAGAAGGAACTGAAGACAGTTGCAGTAGAGGCCTGGCAGAGCATCACCAGGGATGAAACCCAGCGTCTGGTGATGTCTATGCGTTCCAGACTTAAGCCTGTGATTGACTGCTAAGGATTTGCAACCACGTATTAAGAAGGGAAAGTTTGATTTATGATTATTATTCTGTCCCATTACTTTTGGTCCCTTAACAAGAGGGAGGCACATCTGCAAACTGCTGTAAGTCCTACACCATTCACCTGAGTTGAATGTACATACCCTCAAATTAAAGCTGACAGTCTGCAGTTAAAGCACATTGTGTTTGTTTCATTCCAACTCAATTGTGGTGGTGTATAGATCCAAAGATGTTAGAATTGGGTCGATGTCCCAATATTTCTGGACCTGACTGTATATATATATATATCATAATAGAGCCTACTGCAACAGCAGCGACATTGCTGACCAGATCTATTACTATAGTGTATGGGGCCAAGAGAACACCTGTGCTGCATTCCAATCAATTGCCTGTTTTTTTCCTGTCAATTTTGGTTGAGGACCTGTTTTTTTTGGAGATAGCACCAGGGTCGAGCAGTAGGTAAAATTTTGCGATTAGTGTCGCTCCAGAAATTAGCCCAGGGACCAAGTGATCTGCTGGTTATAAAAGCACTAGTGCTCTCTAGCGTTCCCCATGTTACGTTACGGACGCGGGAAGTACAGTAAGCACGCGCTACGAATCACTAACAGCGACGCGCAAAGTTATTTTTCCCATTTCTAGCGAGAGGCAAATGATCTGTTGGTCCGACTCCATTAAACCGGCGCTAACGCAAAAACATGCCAAAGCTAACACTAGCTCACACCAGGTGATAGTGACCTATGTGTCACTGGGTGCATTCATTTTGTGATCTTTTGTGAAGTTAACTGTCCCCACAGTATCTTTACATTATTTGCTGTATCGGCTGGATGGAGTAGAGGTAACATCGCTGATCTATAACTGTGGAGACCCAGGTTTGAATCCTGGCCAGAGCACCTCTCCAGTAAGTGTCCTTGGGCAAGACACCTAATGGTACATGACTACCACACAATATCGGCTGTGGAGTCCAGTGGTGACATCTCTGCCTTTCAACCGTGGAGAAGCAAGTCAAATCCCGTTTAGCACATCCATACAATACATCTGTGGAGAAGCAAGTCTCAACTTTTACGAGAAGTGGGTTCAACCTAATCACCAAGTCGCTGCTGTACAATCATTGAAAGACAACCTGATTCCACTCAGAAGACCCCACCAGCAAGTGTCCTTGGGCAAGACACCTAACGATATGGATGCGCCTACCTCACAAAATACTTGTACATCTCATAGATTGTAAGATCCCTTGGGAATCAAGTCATCATCCAATGTGTGGTATTCTAATGTATCAACTCTTTGTACATTGAGCTTGTAAAGCACTGGGGAATTTGTGGCGCTATATAAAGGATGGCGATGATAATGATAATAATAATAATTTGCTCCTCACTATGTGGCTTTGGCCATAGAATGGAGATACTGGGTCAGTCACCGGCTCTCATCAATGTATGGTGTGGGATGTTTTAAAGGGCATCACCGTGTGTAGATTAAAGTCTTTTAACCTCGCTGTTTTATACTGTATCATTCAGTTGCCATCTCATCTCGGGTAGGCTGGATATCACAATCGACCTCCTGAAGCCTTATGTAAACAGTCACTCCTCCACCTCATTGACTGTTAAATACTGTAGAAGATAAACCATGGTCGTAAAGTAAAACTTTTTCACAGATTGTGGTAAATGTTGCATCTTGGGAAAAATCTACAAAATGGAAATAGGAGATAAAAAAATATAACTTGATTTTTCCTTTTTACTTGCAGTTATTTAAAAAAAAAATAAGAGTATGTATTTTATAAAGTGGTTTTATTTGTAACAGCCAAGTAATCTAGTTACAGCTTATGTAAGTGCTAGTGTCCCTTTAAATGGACAGGTACAGCATATCTGAAAGACAAGACAAGACAAGCAGGGTTATTCAAAGACATCCAAATGGCTGCCGAAAGGTAACCGAACAGTGAAAATCAGTGTTCGATTACCTTTCTTGGCCATTCGGCTTTCCAGAGAGCAGGCAGTTCGCCAAATGTTGGCGAATTGCCTGCACATACGGTGCCTGTTCGAGGGCAGTGAAATCCCCATAGCTTTGTCTACTCAGAGAACAAAAACCAGCAGTGAAAAGTTGCTGAAATGCCCTGCCATTCTTTTGCTTCATTCGACAGGTTTATTCAGGCGAATCCCATAGGCTTCAATGTTAAAAATATTCCCGTTTTTAATTCAATATCTAATAAACCGTTCATTATAATATTCTGCAGTAAAAAGTCTCTTTATTTATAGATATGTTAGGATCTTTTAACCCCTTCACTGCTGAGCCATTTCACGTCTTAAATAATAAAAAAACTATGTTTTTTTTATTATTTTTTTTCTTTACTTTAAACATGGTCATGTTTGGTATCATTGGAAAGGCCATGCTAGCTGCCAACAGTCGGGAGATATCAGGATTCAAAGGAACCCCCCTATCTTTACTTAGGAGTCAATGAGGACGTTCCCCACACGTCCTCAGCAGTGAAAGGGTTAAGCATTTTTTGGGATTATTTTTGCAAAAACATTTTTTTCCGATTTATTTTTTTGTTTTTACTTTTTTTTTTTCTGTGACAGCCCTTTTTACTATCATTCATTGGACCTCATATGTAAATTTCAGACATTTTCGCTCAGTAGTTTGTTTACAAACAGCGTTTCACTTTTCAAACATTCAAGCGTACGGTTTTGTTTTTTTTCACTCCATTCGTCTGCGGGTCGGGTTTTTCCGGCGGCTGCTCTGCGCTGTGATTGGCTCCTGCTCGGGTTTCTCCGGCGGGGTTAATCCAGATCTTTTTCCGGGTTTTGGTGTGCATTCGCCTCAGTTTTGCGGTGATTTTTCAGCGGCTTTTCCCTGCACTACGACGGCCCTGTGATGCTTGCTGAATACACCGCAGGGTCGCCAAAATGGTATCGCCAAATCATACCGAGTTGAAGAGAACGAAAAGTCACCGAACGTGCTGTGGCTTTTCGATTCTTTTTGAATAACCCTGATGGTTTGACACACATGGGAAGGATGGAGCCCTATTTCCATTGGAACTTACTATCTAGATCAGTGTTTCCCAACCTGTCCTCGGGACCCTCCGCCTCGTCAGTTTTTCCAGATATGTGAAGCACAGCACAGGTGATAGGATTTGCTGCTCAGTGATTGCAGAATTCAGTCTGTATTTTCCCAAGGTGATCTGCAAAACCTGGCCTGGTTGAGGGTCCCGAGGACAGGTTTGGGAAACACTGATCTAGATGGTAGAAGGGATGTGGAACAGGAGAGGAGGACTGCAAAGGTGGGAATGACGCTAACACAGATGGAGATGATGGCATTTATTGGGTTAGTAAAATGCATGTGTTACTGAGTTATTAAGTTGGTTGGCAGAATTCCCTGAACAGAAGCTACATGAGAGAATTCCTGCCGTCCAGCATACAAAGAGGTGATACGTGAAGAAGGAAGGTGCGGGTCACTGTTGGATCTCAGAGAGCAGGCTGGAGTATGTTTGGTGATTAGTGAGTACAGGGAGTGAGGAGGACAGTAAGGGTTTGTAGGTCAGGGTAAGAATCACATCACATATAATCATCCCTCTACAGCTGCTTTGGCAACACTTATGATCATAATAAATAATGTGAAGGACAATTAAGACCTGTGATAGACATGTACACTAGTAGAAGCTTAATGCTAGTACATTTTAGGTAAACTTCAATGTTTGCTGTAAATTTTTGCAACAGACTCACATTGTATTCTTATGTTTCTTTTTTCCCCTATTTTAGTTTCTGCATTTTAAATTGTTCTAACAACATTTATTTTCATCTATTTACATTACCTCACCTCCTTGTTATCATGCTCTCTAGATAGACAGAAAGGGCAATGAAAGATTTACTCGCTGTTGCTCTTTGTCCTCAGTCAGACATCAGCTAATGAGGCAAAGAGGTGAGGAGGACATGTCTTCCTACCTGCCGTGGCCAAATGCCAAATGGTAATATTATAAATCATGATCCTCATAAGTATGGTGATATCTCCATAAGTTAAAAGGATAATACTGTAAATGACTAATGGTTCTTCTAAATTAAATAACTTTAAATGTTCTTTTTGGGTTACCAGCATATCATAGACAGACATGTTTCGTTTAATAAATGTTTTAACCCACTGACTGCTCAGGACGTGTCCCACATGTATTGGGCTCTATCACCTCATTAAAGCTAACACTAGCGCTCACATAAATAAGAGTTAGCGTTCTGTTACTTGAGGTAATAGCGTTATGCCCGCATCACCTCCCATTCGCCCACGGGTTAAAAAATCCATTAGCGAATCGGTATTAGCGCTTTCTAGCACCAGCTTACTGTACTTTGCGCTCCCTATACTTAACAAGGGGAGTGCAAAGTGTAAGCAGAGAGTAACTAGCGTTAGGATCAAAAGTTCTAATGCTAGTTATTCACAGCTGTCGCTAACTCAAAACGTCTGTGACAGCTTAGAGCTGGTGGAATCAGCAGCAGCGGAATCAGCTACCAACAGCTGTAAACCCCCGCCCCCCCAAAAAAATCAAATATTCACCTCTCATCCCGCCGCAAGAACGGTGGCCCGATCCGCTGCTTCTGGCCACCAGGAGCAGAGTGAGACTGGGGGAAAAAAGTCCCCAGTCTCACTCCGCGATCACTCCGCCGACCTGCAGGATCTCACTAGAGGTGCGATCCTGCCAGTCATGTGACCCGACAGCAGAAACCTCCATGGAGTCCTATGGATTCCATAGAGGGGATGCTCAGGATGGCGCTTTAGCGCTGACCCTAGCGGCCGCTACGGGGCAGGCTGCTGGACTCAGCACCTACCTCGTAATCTAATGGTAAAACCGGGAAGCAAAGGGGAAATTAGCAAACGAGGGCAACGTGATAGGGTCCCTTGTCATTATCTCCTTGTAGCCTTTGAACTGAAGACGTTAAGCTAATTACACTTGTTTGCCTTGCCCAGATAACATTCTGAACGATAAATATTACCAGAGCATGTACATGATTTCCCATTCTATAAGACTGACATTAAAAAGTGACCCCTTTTTGGAAAGGTGAGCGTCTGCTCTTTCTAATGATATTTCACACATTAATATGGAAAGCTGCAGAGTTTACTGAATTGCTTTTTAGGATGCACAGTCAAAAGTGTCAAACAATTCACTTTTTTTTACCCTTTATTAGAGTGTCATACTTTCATATGTACCTGTACCACTGTGCCAAACTAAAGTTATTTACTGATAGAGGAGTGTCTTCTGGAAAAAAAAACCAAAGTATAAAGGAGGTGGATATCTTACAAGATCAATGGCTGAAAAATGGCTCAGCAGCGAAGGGTTAATAGACAGACATATAGATAGATTGATAAAGGACACCAGTAAATACTCTTGTATAAGAATACAGTGTTTGCTGTTAGTACAAAACTTGACTTTGACCTAAATTCACTGCTGAGTCATTGCGTTCGTGAACGATGACATCATCCATCAAATATACAAAAAATCCCGGAGTATAATCCCAAGAAATAACACTGCTTTGACAACAGGGAATGAACTCCGTAAATACTGCCCATGTAGATGCATAGAAATGGTGCAATTTATCACACCAACTTCTCAATACTAGCTCTTTGTTATTGACAAAGGCCACTTGTGTAATATTAAGTCAAGTGATGCATGCTGTTTTTATGGGGAAAATATCCCAACTGGCTACAAGCTCATTTTGTATGTGATTTTCACTCAATTTAAACTCTGGTCTCCAGATGTAAAAGTCTAGAAGGTAAATCACTATATCACACTGTCTCTCAGTTTGTATTCTTGTTGGATAAAATGTATGATTCTGCTCTGCTGCTTCTTTTCTGACAGATTGAAAAACAAACTTCACAGCTGTTCTCTATTACGCGAAACATCCCTCTCTGTTAACATCTTCTTTTTTTTCCAAACACTTTTTTTTTTCCCACCGTCTTCTCATCAAGAATATTTATCAAATATGTCTATAAATAAAAATAATTAGGCAGGCAACAATATTTTAACTCCCTGGCTGTCTATTTATTTTAAACTTCTCTGTCTAAAAGCGCTCTATTTTTTTTTATTGCCCCCCCTAGCGGTATCCCGAGTGTGGCTCCGGGTTAAATTCCTATGTGTGCAGTACTGGAGACCGTATCTCCAGAAGGATATAGACATCTTAGAGAGAGTTCAGAGAAGGGCTACTAAAATGGTGTACGGCTTGAAGGAGAAAAGTTACCAGGAAAGGCTTAATGATCTTAACATGTACAGCTTGGAAAAAAGACGAGACAGAGGAGATATGATAGAAACATTTAAATACGTAAAGGGAATCCACAAGGTAGAGGAAGGGAGTATATTTAAAAGGAAACAAAGTAGCAAAACAAGAGGACATAGTCTTAGATTAGAGGGGCAAAGGTTTAAAAGTAACATCAGGAAGCATTATTTTACTGAGAGGGTGGTGGATACATGGAACAGCCTTCCAGTAGAAGTGGTAGAGACCAAAACAGTAATTGAATTTAAGCAGGCATGGGATAGGCATAAGGCTAAACAAAAGATAAATCCAGGTAAAGTATCCATGTAATTGGGCAGACTAGATGGGCCGAAAGGTTCTTATCTGCCGACATTTTCTATGTTTCTATGCTGGAAGCGGTAACCCCGAGCAACACTAGGGATGCTACTGGATACATCACCTCGCCCTGCGCTCCCTAGATGTCCCCCGCAGCCTCCTCCGGCGAACGTGACCTCATACTTCCTGGTTCCCTCCTCGCGAGAAGGAATCCAGGAAGCATGAGGTCACGATCACTGGAGGAGACTGCAGAGATCAGCTAGGGAGCGCACGTAGAGGTGATGTATACAGCCCGAGTGTGTCTCGGGGTTACCACTTTTAGTGGTGAAATTTAACCCCGAGACACATTCGGGAAAACCGTCAGGGGGTTAAAGGACAAAAACATATATGTGTCTATATATAGAAAGCAAGAAGTAGGGAGGGAGAGACAAATTGCTTTAATTACTATGATAAGATGTTTTGATTTTTATGTAGGGTACAATTATTTTCCAATAGCAGCGTATCTGCTTTATGTAACCCCGTGCACGTGTTCAGTTATTATGGGTTACGCTCAGGCAGCACTTATAATGTCCATGTACTGCTAATGAAATAATTGGCGAAGTCAGTGGGCAACATCTATTCACAGGTTGTCTAATGTTCTAGAACGTCAAGACTGAAATATTTTTTGTTAGTATTCCTGAGCTGTCAACGATTCTACAACTTTTTTTTTTTTCCAAATGAATTTATTTTTCATAATATATTTTTAAAGAAATAGAGAATATCTTAAAGCAAAATGATTTAGTGGAAATATTCAATGGATTTACTTTATAGATCCCCTCTACAATAACAGAGATTAGTTACGCTTGGTTACTTTAGCCACCTTCACCACTGTGCTTCGACTTGATCCTCAAAAGCTCCTGCAGGAGACCAACATTGAGTAAACTTGAACTGGTCATATTTCTGACTCACTAGGGCAGTGGTTCCCAACTGCGGTCCTCAAGTACCCCCAACAGGTCAGGTTTGCTAGATAGCTGAAGCACAGCCCAGGTGATATGATTTGCTGCTCAGTGATTGCAGGATTCAGTCTGCATTTCCCCAAGGGAATCCTTAAAACCTGGCCTGTTGGGGGTACTTGAGGACCGTGGTTGGGAACCACTGCACTAGGGAATTGGTACCCAGCATATTGGACCTGTGCCCCAGATAGCAATGCACAATGTGGAAAATGGATAAAAAGCCTGTCTTTGTTTATCTTCTCTGTCATTATGCTTGCATCCATGAATAAACCATATATCGATTTGCAAACCAAGAATCATTGTTTAATGACTTTCATTTGGAGACTACCTTATCAATTGCAATTAAATGTATTGCTCCAGCATGTACCCTCAAATTTTCAGCATCTTGGCCATGTCTGCCGAGGTGCTGAAGCTGTTCGAACAGGTTGCAGCTTCTTTTTCACCCCACAGAAACACAGATCTCCAGCTGTAATATTATCCCCTTAATTCCGGCGAGGCATACAGGTACGCCTCAGCGACAGGTGCCATCGCGAGCCGCAGGTTGCGGCCTGGCGCACATAGGCCGCGGTGAGGGGCCTGAGGCGTGCCTATTGAAGACAGCGGGGCATACCTGTATGTCTTCAAAGCCCTCCCGCTGCCCAGATGGCACAGTACGTTCATGGGCGGCAAGGGGTTAAAATGCAGTAATGCTTTTTATGGCCAGCAGTTGTTTGCCTGTCACATAGGTTTACAGGCTCTAAAATGTAAGCGTGAAGAGTACATACATTTTACACTATCTGTAAAGTAACGTGATTTACCATAAACCTAATGGGTCCCGGTAGTGATTTTATAGAAAACCACTTGGTAGTGAAGAGTGTAAAATAAATGAATGTCATTTGTATATTATGCCTGCAGTATCACCAGAAAGCAGATGTTTCCATAGCTTAGAGTTACCATTTACTGCTGGTATCGCCAAAATCAAGAATTGCATTCTTTCAAGGAGATTGCAGATTGAAACTATGTAATATTACCCCAAATCCACAAAGTAATCCTCAAAGGTAGAGTATGAGGTCAGGAAGGATACCCAGTCTTAAATCACAGCAGTGGTTCATAAAGTAAAAATGTAAGACCCTCTTGCAATGGAGCAATTAAAAGTAGTTTGTTAATGAATAAATTGTGTAAGAGTTGTTACCTAATAGCGGCTCGCTATGAACAGTCTGTTAAACTGACCTGCTGTATTAATCATGCTATCTGGAAGACTGATGAATTCCAGGAGAGGTGCTGAGCGTTGTCACTGACATCAAAACCTGGAGTCCATAAGATTCCATAAAGAGAAGCACAACATTCCGTGAGCGAGTTTGAGTATGCAGAGTTACTCCAGCACCCCGGAACAAAACTGGAAACGATTTGTTGCCATTGTCCTGATCTATATGGTAAGAGGAGGTGGTGAAATCGGCCTCCCTATGCACCGTGGGTTCAGGGGAATGTAAGGGATGTTTTTCAGCTATATTTTTAAAGCATTAAGTGAGCATGTTAAGCAAAATCACTTCACACCAGAACTTCTGAATACTATATCAAGCTCAGAAGAATGAGTTACATTGCTCCAGAGAGCTCCTACTGCTCCAGCCATTTGCAAATTGATACTTTCTATACAAAGTATAGGTCCATTAACTCTTTCCTGCCATAGGGTGTACCATGCTGTCCCTGCGAGTTAAATTCTATCGACTGCCTTGGCCCCGCCCAGCAGTCGGCGCGCGCCATTGGCTGCTGCGTGATGAACTGAACTTAGACTGTCTCCCTGCAGTCAACGATGTGCGACCGCTGTGTGGGCGGGCCAAAATACCACAGCACCTGGCAGAAGGGCGTACTAGTAGATCTGCTGACGTTAATCCCTCCCACTGGGCACCACCCACCCAGCGTTAAGGGGTTAATATACAGACTGAAGCCACAACATCCATACCCACCAGCTGATATTCTGGGCTGTAACAGCCCTGCAAATTGGTGGGCTTCCACCCTAAAGGCAATCAGTTCCCAATGGAAATCTTTCAAGTGTTTTCATCGGCTTTTGAAGAGTGCCATCATGCTACTTACTGTAGCAGATTCCGCCAGCCCTGAAGATCACAGAGAGAGACTATGGCATGAGAAAGACACACTAACCTAAAATCAAAGGAGGAAGGGGTATTTGAGATTCTTGGAGTTAATAATGAACTCTTCAAGTTATTTTTTCCTCCATAACCTTTTTAATCCAGTGACCCTTACAGTGTCCATGGTAGGAAAAGTTTCCCTACAAATGAATCTTATTTTTGCTTTATTATTTTCATTTTAATTTAGTAGCATTTTCCTAAACATCGGTGATGTAAACTATGATGATTAATTGAATACTAATTAATAGAACTCATTTCCACACATTTTATTTTTCCAAATACAATTTACAAGCTATTAGGCTAGGGTCAGATGAGCGCATTTTGTACGGACTGTGCGTCCATGCAGTACGGACGTACTTACTGACTGACAACAAGGTAGTGGCCACACAGTCCGTTTTTTTCACTGGCGTATTTTATGACTGATGTAGCAGGGAAAATAAATAAAAATTAAAAAAAACATTCTGTCCGTCAAAAATGCTGGACATATAAATGCAGTCCATCTGACCTCGTTTCATCACTCACACACAAAGCTACACGGACGTTGCGGACGTAGCGCACTCCACACGTCCGTTCTAGCAGTATTACGTTCTTGCCTAACCTGCATCCGTTTGCTGCGTCCGCCATGCATCCGCACTTCCGTGCGGACGTACTTCAAGTGTGGGGCTTCATTGGTCAGAATGCTATGCTGCCACGGACGTACAAATGTGCGGCAACACGGACGTGATAACTGCGCTCGTCTGACCCCAGCCTTAGACAAACTAGTTTGGGTTAATCAGCGTCAGTGAATAGACTAAATAGGAGGAAATGCTTTTATTTCATGTTCTGCATGTGTACAATTTATGGTACATTTTAATGTATATATATTTAAACATAATGCATGACTATTTTCTTTCTCAAGAGTCCTTTTAAGGTCAAGATGAAACTGAAGTTTTAAATCGCCTCTGTGGCTTGTGCTTTGTATTCTGTACGATTTGCTGTCTGTTATTTTAAATTCCGAATGAAATTGCAATCTAAGGCCGGGTGCACACGGGACGTCTTCTGTAACGCACATTACGTGCGTTAAAGAAAACCAGCGTCGCACTCGATGCCCGCCCACCCCCCTTGCACGATCTTCCATAGGAGGATAGCAGAGCCCCGCCTACACGAATCCTAGCGCATCATCACTGTCGATGCGCTAGGATTCACATTGACGGGGCCCCGCTATCCTCCTATGGAAGACCACGCAAGGGGGGGGTGGCAGGCATCGAGTGCGACGCTGGTTTTCTTTAACGCACGTAATGTGCGTTACAGAAGACGTCCCGTGTGCACCCGGCCTAAAGGAAAAACTTTGCACTCCTCCTACACACTACTAAGGACATTCTTAAATCTCAACTGACCTTACCCACATGCAACAAAGACCCAAGATTGTTGTTTTCTTTTATTTATATGATTTATTCACATTATGTTTGCTTAGATGAATGTAAACAATTCAACTAATGCTCAGTTTTAAATAATATTTATTTATAAAGTATTTTACCAGGAAGAATACATAGAGATTTCTCTCATTTTCAAGTATGCCCTCAGTATATACAGTAGATATTAACCACTTGAATGCTAAGGACGCGCTCAGCGCGTCCTCAGCATTCCCGCTGGTATGCGGAGGACGCGCTGAGCGCGTCCTCGCATTGGGGTCAGCGTTCGGCCGGGTTCCGGCCGATCGCTGGCCCCTCCGGTGCGGGCTGACATCCTGGATGTCAGCCCGGCATCCGGAGCAGTGGCCGCCATTATTATGTGTCATCGCGCCCCCGCGATGACACATAATTCAGGCGCCCCCCCCGCATGTGCGGAGGAGGCGCCTGAAAGGGAGGGGGGGGAGGTCCTTCGGACCTCTCTCCCTCCGATCGGCGGCTCACAGGGGCTTAACCCAGGCATCATTTGGAAGGGCACAGCCTGCCCTTCCAAATGATGCCTGGCATTAACCCCTGGGGAGCTGGATCGCAAATCGGCGCTGAAAAGCGCCGATTTGCGATCCTTCCCGGGAGCTGGCCGACATCTTGGATGTCGGCCAAGCTTCCGGGAACTCCCCCAGAGGACTGGCGTCATCGTGCGCAGCACGATGACGCCAGTCCTAGCATTAACCCCTAACTGCCACGAAGTGTGGAGATAGGGAGTTCCAATGAACTCCCTATCTCCCGATCCGTGGCAGTTAGGGGTTAAATTTTGATATCGTTGGATCGGCCAGAGCATGGCCGTTCCAACGATACCAAACATGAAAGTAAAAAAAATTGTAAAAAAAAAAAAAAAGAAAAATAAAAATAAAAAAAATTTAAAAAAATAAATAAAAAAAAAAATAAACACTTTTTTTTTTTTTTTTTGTTTTGTTAATGCAGCAATATTGTTCCCATTTCAATTATAATGTGAACAATGATGCTGCATTAACGATTTTTGTATGCGGTGCGTTTGTTAAAAATGGTGTCATTTTCCCCAAAAAAAAATGTAACGAGACCCCATCTCTAATTTTTTTAACAAGCGCACCCCATACAAAATATAACCGCAATTGCTCGCATGTTAAAATGTGGAAAAAAACACTTTACACGCTGTAAATTATTGAAAATACATATTTTATTGCATTTTTTGTTATAATATACAAACATGACATAACGTATACATATAATAATGACATATTATGAATCTACCGAGTCTGACGGAAAGAACGATATATAATATGTCGATGTCATATACTAAAATAAGCCTTCAAAACACGTTTAAACATGATGCGCAAAACAGGTAAAAAATGACCTCAGCACAGGGGCGGGAAAAGCCTCAGCAGCGAAAGGGTTAATAACTCTTGAGATACATACAAAATTTCACAGCACTACACCTCAGTTTTAAATTCACAATTTTTTTTTCCTTTTTCAATATAACATTTATAGTTTTCCATCTATCAATCCACACATATTTTAAAGATTCGTATATACCCAGAATGCTTGACCCAGTGAAATTAAGATTTCTCCTTGACATTCCTTTAACTAGCTGGAATTGTTTGGAGCTATAGAATTTGCTCTGTATATTTAAGGATGCCATTTGCAACAGGAGGTTACTACTTCTTTTTAGTTATTTATAGTAAGCAAAAACAAGGTCTCAGAAGAAGGTTTTAGCTCGATGGTACATTACAGAAACGACAATACCATGTACAAATTAGTTTTGCTATCATTCAGATAAATTGGTGGCCAGAACTGAAATACCACGGAAGTCTCCTCTGCATAAGAGATACAGCACTCCCCGATATTTTTTTTTTGTCCTTGTAAGACCTTGCCAGGAGGGTATAGTTAATACTGATCTGAGTGCCTTAAAGGGACACTCTAGGCAACATGACCACCTGAGTATGCCCTTGTCTTTCCCCCCTCCCTCCACTCAGCCGATCGGCTAAAACAGCTGAGAGACGCGGAGGACTTTACTCCGCCCTCCCAGCTGTCAGTCAGCAGAGCGGGAATCATATTTCCCACTTCTGTTGACTATTGTCGTGTAGGAGACGTCATTGCGCTTTCATCGCGATGACGTCTCCAACTCACCGCAGTAGCTGGCAGCAGCGGCTGATTAGTATTGTGCGCATCCTCTTGCGCGTAACATTAAGGCTAGGGTCAGACGAACGCATTTTTCACGTTGTCCGTGAAAAAGTGCGTTCGAACGAATGTACGTCTTTTTTCACGGAACACGCGATAGCGGTCATACGATGCGCATTTTCGTCCGTGATTTTGTACGGATCATCAATAAAACCCTTTTGCGTCTGGACGTTATGTTGGCCGGACGCGTGCAGCGTCTGACGTCTCCCAATCACGCAAACACGCCGCTATGCGGCCGCAGCGCACTCTGTACGTCAGTAGTAGCGGTTTGACGTTATCTAAAAAATGCATTCGTTTGCCACTTGCGTTGCACGGACGAACTTTCGTGCGGCCGTTCGTCGTATGTTCCCCGGCATTGGACGTCATTTGCTGCTAGCACGGCCGTGATTTCGTGCGGCTAAACGGACGTGAAAAATGCGTTCGTCTGACCCTAGCCTGATCAAAGAAGAAGAGGAAGCCTGCTGATTGGCTGGCTTACATGAGAGGCACGCGTGCGCGCTTCTCACGTAAACCATTAGCCAAATTCAAGCTCTAACAGGATGGGAGCGGAAGAGGAGGGAGGTGAGTATAAAAAAAAAATAGGCGCTGTTGGAAACAAGTGTTTTTTTAGGGTAAGTATTACATAAAAAAAATATATATATACTGAATAACTAGGTAGGGAATAGGTATATTTTAATGTAAAAAAAAGGGGGGATTTTTATCCTAGAGTGTTCCTTTAAGCAAGGGGTCCATGTCTAGATTACCCTGTACATTTAATGTGAGCACAAAGTTTTTGAAAGCACTGAGAACGGGTCACAGCATTACTTTCCTACGCTCAGTGAGACCCTGCTTAGCTTTCAGAATCTTCTAATTATTCCTTGGAAAGCCTTTTCACAGTATGACCCATCTTTGGCTGATGCCTGTCTTAACCCCAGGATGCGGAAGACGTGTGGGGGATGTGATGAGGTGTCTGTTTGTTATATATATATACATATATAGAAGTGTTGTGGTGGAGGACAAAAAGTGACATAAAAAGCCTCCACGCTATAATTAGTTATGTTTATTATTGCAGAAGCCACTTGCACATCACAGCAATTCGATGAATTGCATCCCACAGCTCCTGTGCCACATTCCCCATGTGCAGCAAGGAATTCTGGGTAGGATGTACAAATGACATCTGTCTCACTGTTATGCATCCTGGATCTGTTATTACACAGAGCCCTAAAATCAATGCTATGCCACACTGTGTCTTTCTAGCGGAGATAAGGTTTGACCAGTTGCATTAACATTATCTCTGCTAGAAAGTCATAGTATGGCATAGCATTGATTTTAGGGTTCTGTGTAATAACAGACCCAGGATGCATAAAAGTGAGACAGATGTCATATGCACATCCTACCCAGAATTCCTTGCTGCATATGGGGAATGTGGCACAAGAGCTCTGGGATGCAATTCATTGAAATGCTGTGATGTGCAGGTGGCTTCTGCAATAATAAACATTGTTTATATATATATATAATGTGTGTGATTTGGGGCAGGGTGGGAGCCCACAGATTTATCAGAAGGCAAATGGAGAACTCCCTTTTTTCCCCATAGGGTTAACGCACAGCCGATACCTGATTAAGACTTCCCTCCCTTATAGGACTTTCCCTCTGAGGGAGTCTTGGTGCTGATTGCAGCAGGGAAGGAAGACCAAACCTGAACAGAAGCAAAGCACGTTTGAATTTGTTTTCCCGAATTGGTAACCAGCTTAGCCGTCCAATATTTCAGGCAGGAATTCTGAATGTTTATTTTGCCTCCGCATAAAGGAATATTTGTTTATTTTCCTGTTGTACTCTGCAAGTCCATGGCTGCACAATAAAAAAAGCAGAGGCATTGATCCATGTGTCCAATGGCTATATCACAATATAATGATTTTATCATTGATATTACTTGTGTATTTCCTTTGAAAAAGTCTGGTTATACAAACGAAACGCATTGGGCTTTTATTAATGTTTTTCTTTGAATAAATATTTTATATTTTACTGGTTGCTGAAGCATCGATTTTGTTCTTTGGGCTATATGGACTATTCAGCACATCGCAGTTGGTGATGATGACTGGGGTTGTTCCTATTGCTCTTTGGTGACATCTACCAAGCCGAATGAGATAAGGGAATATCCAAGATCCAGTTGAGTCACAGAACTACAGTATATATATATATATAGTACTTGCTTGGGTTGTGGTGGAGGACAAAAATTGAGATAAAAAGCCACCACGCAATAACCAATAAGGTTTATTATTGCAGAAGCCTTTTGCACATCACAGCAATTCGAAGAACTACATCACAGAACTCCTGTGCTGCATATATATATATATAAAACACGGCCTATCGAATTTACTTATATTTATGTGTGTGTTTAATATTGCAGAAGCCACTTGCACATCACAGCAATTCGATGAATTGCATCCCAGAGCTCCTGTGCCACATTCCCCATATGCAGCAAGGAATTCTGGGTAGGATATGCAAATGACATCTGTCCCACTTTTATGCATCCTGGGTCTGTTATTACAGGACAGCGCTGTTTTGGGTTTATTGGACCAGTTGCAGTGGATGCTTGTCAGTATCTACAACAGTTGTGGTGGAGGACAAAAAGTAAGATAAAAAGCCTCCATACTGTATATAGCTCTGTATTAAAAAAGTATAGTGAAAGTGAGATAAAAAGCCTCCATACTGTATATAGCTCTGTATTAAAAAAGTATAGTGAAAGTGAGATAAAAAGCCTCCATACTGTATATAGCTCTGTATTAAAAAAGTATAGTGAAAGTGAGATAAAAAGCCTCCATACTGTATATAGCTCTGTATTAAATAGTATAGTGAGTGAAGCAACAGACAATAATTAAGGTGTAATAATAAAAGCTTTAGGGTTCTTAATACAGTATATGCCGTTTCTTTATATTTGCTAATTCTCTCTAGTAAGCCTTGCCATGCTTTTCAAGAACAAGATTTAGTGGTCTGTGTCTGGACTGTATCTAGCATCCAAGTTTTCAGATCTCTGGTATATGTTGTCATGTTTTTCTTCATATCTTGTGTTTTTTTCTTTTGGCAATATATTTTAGTAAAATCTGAAAAATGAGCAGTGCATTTCATGACATGCACTGGTATTCCGACATATCCTGGATTATACATGTCTATAATCTTGTGTTCAAATTTACATTTCACTTAAGCATCATTTTCAGCGGCTGTCAATTTCAAATGAAAGAAAATACTTGCTTTCGTAATTGTCCTATAAATGCACTTTAGAGAGACTGAAAAAAGCCATATCCTGCTTGTTGATGATCGTCTTCTGACTTAAAATACATTCGTTTTTCGTAAATGCACTCATTAGAAAAACTACCTTACGATAAATGTGTATCAAAAAATAGCATTAACGGCTTTTGTGCTTCGCTCGCAGAAGTTCTGCTAATAAATAATGCAAAAAACATGAAAACTGATGAAGTAACAACTGTCAATTAAATAATATGGTATTTGCATGCATTACTAAAAATAAATCAAAACGTTGATATGTTACGCTTTTTGTTTTTAACCCTTATAGTATCAAAATGTCTTTTTGAGTAGTAATTTTAACTCAAATGTGTATGGAATAATTCACCTTTACAGGGGCACTTAACAACTTTCTTGTGTTAAAAAAATTGAATTTTCAACCAATATAAATGTTTAGGCGTGCAGAATAACGGTTTTGCACCTATTCCCTAACAGGGCGGCTGCGTGGTCCAAAAGTATCCAGCCGACTCTATCAGGGTTATTCAAAGAGATTCGAAAAGTCACTGCACGTTTGGTGACTTTTCGTTCTCTTCAATTCGGTTCCTTTTGCCGATCCCATTTCGGTGACCCTGCGGTGTATTCAGCAAGCACCACAGGGTCCCCGAATTGCAGGGAAAAGCTAACGCGAACCCGCCGAAAACTAACCGCAAAACCCAGCGAATGCACGCCAAAAAACACCAAAAACATCTGGATTAACCTGCCGAAACCACGGAAAAAACCCGAGCAGGAGCCGATCACACACAGCCGAAGCAGCCGAGACCGCGGACGAGGCAGTAAATAAATTAGCAAAATAGTTTTTTGTGAATGTGTGAAAATGAAACGCTGTTTGCAAAGAAACTACTGAGCGAAAATGTCTGAAATTTACACAGGAGGTCCTGGGAATGATAAAAAAGGGGCTGTTACAGAAAAAATAAGTAAACTTGAAAAAAAAAATGGGACTTTTAAAAAAAAAAAAAATCAGAAAAATGCTTAAAGTATCCTAAAAAATCTATAAATAAAGAGACTCTTTACTGCAGAATTTTATAATGAACGGTTTATTAGATATTGAATTAAAACCGGAATATTTTTAACATTGAAGCCTATGGGATTCTCCTGAATAAATTTGCCGCATGAAACCACCGAATGGCAGGGCATTTCAGGAACCTTTCACTGCTGGTTTGTGTTCTCTGAATAGCCGAAGCAGTGCTTTTTCTTGGGGATTTCACTGCCCTCGAACAGGCACCGAACAGGCACCGTATGTTCAGGCAATTCGCTAGGATTTGGCGAATTGCCTGCTCTCTGGATTGCCGAATGGCCAGGAAAGGTAACCGAACGCTGATTTTCAGCGTTCGGTTACCTTTCTCAAGCAATTCGGATCTCTTTGAATAACCCTGTATGTTTAAAACATAACAAGTAAAAATGATTGTCATCTGTGTTCACCCCTGTAATTCCATGCGATTTTGTTTTGCATGGAATTACAGGGGTGAGCGCATAAATATGTTTCTCATGTAAAAGCTGACAGAGCCTGTGATGACTGCAATTGCAAATGTGTAGATTAAATGGATACTATAGGGTTAAAAAGAGAGGGGTAGAATAAAGGAGGTAACCATTAACCCATCCTGACCTCTATCATTTTATCCCTTGAGTTAGTTTGAAAACTCACCTTGTGGTCTGTAATCCTCCATACGTGACATGCTCCCTACATGCAAGGGGTTGGAGCATGTCACGTGGCTGCAGGGAAGCAGGACACTCCAGGGAGTCGATCTCCAGAGAGCACAAAAAGGGCAAAAATCTACAGAAGAATCTATAGACAAAAAATATACATATACCCCTATCGGCGCAATGTATCTAAAGTGTTTCACAAACAGAAATGTGACAAGGTGTTAAGTGCTTGATTAAAGTTGTATACAGTATATAAAGTTCACTGTATACAACTTTAATCAAGTACTTAACACCTTGTCACATTTCTGTTTGTGAAACACTTTAGATACATTGCACAGATAGGGGTATATGTATATTTTTGGTCTTTTGTCACTCTTTACAACTTCTTGAAGGATCACAGTTGTATCACCCATAATAATGGTAGCATATTATACACTGTCTGTTTACACATTGGCGCTATATTGCATCAGCGTATAACAAATATAGAATAATCTATATTTGGAAAGACACTCTCACTTTTGAGTGTCCTACAAGAGTGTCTCTACTCTTGAAAACATGTGATTGGTCACTCTCTCTTCAGCTGTACATCTAATAATGGATTACCTCTGAAATGCCCCGGAAGACATTGGTTGGGTGGAAATGTACAGAACTGTATAGTGTTGCCCAAACACCTGAAGACTGCCTTTCGAGTAGAGGAAAGAATGAATCACACTAAAGCAAGGATGTCCAAACTCCAGCCCCCCAGATGTTCCTGAACTACAACTCCCAGAAATCTCTGACTGCATTAGATGGATGGAGAAGCATGGGAGTTTGAGTTCATGGACATCTGGAGTTTGGACATCCCTGCACTAAAGGGATGTTTTGGAGTGGTTACCTATTACAGCATGACCATGTAAAATCAAGTAAATAGTCAGGATGGATTGAGGGTCCCTTCAAAAAAAGACTAACATATATGAAGACCTGAAGAGAAAATTAACACAGTTTACTGCGTAATTGTCTTGTATTCTCCTGCCGTAATTCATTCACACCAAGTAAAACAAGTTTCTTTTATGTAAAGCATCATTGTAAGTACCGATGACAATATTCATCATATCGGCCTCGACTTTGATGAAAGATCAATGTGAACCTGTCACAATAAGAAGTAAGAACCTGCAACCTTAAGTCTTCAACAATGTTTTAGAGCAATTGCATAAAACACAAGATATTTATTTTCAAGGTTGGGAACCTTGACTTTGTCCCTTAGTTTTCTTACAATATAACCATTGTCATAGAACTGACATAGCGCTCCCCGCGTCAAACCCCAAGACTTTTAATCCCATGGCAAAAACCCCAAAAGACAAACAGGGTTATTCAAAGAGATCTGAATTGCTTGAGAAAGGTAACCGAATGCTGAAAATCAGCGTTCAGTTACCTTTCTTGGCCATTCGGCTATCCAGAAAGCAGGCAATTCGCCAAATCGTGGCGAATTGCCTGCACATACGGTGCCTGTTCGGTGCCTGTTCGAGGGCAGTGAAAACCCCATGAAAAAGCACTGCTTCGGCTATTCAGAGAACACAAACCAGCAGTGAAAGGTTCCCGAAATGCCCTGCCATTCAGTGGTTTAATTCGGCAAGTTTATTCAGGAGAATCCCATAGGCTTCAATGTTAAAAATATTCCAGTTTTAATTCAATATCTAATAAACCGTTCATTATAAAATTCTGCAGTAAAGAGTCTCTTTACTTATAGATTTTTTAGGATATTTTAAGCATTTTTCTGAATTTTTTTTTTTTCTAAAAGTCCAATTTTATTTTTTTTGGATTTTTTTTAAGTTTACTTATTTTTTCTGTAACAGCCCTTTTTATTATCATTCCCTGGACCTCATGTGTAAATTTCAGACATTTTCGCTCAGTAGTTTCTTTGCAAACAGCGTTTCACTTTACAAACATTTATGCAAACTGTTTTCCTAATTTATTCACTTCACTCTGTCTGCGGTCTCGGCTTTTTCGGCTTTTTCCGGCAGCTTCGCTGCGTGTGATCGGCTCCTGCTCGGGTTTTTCCGTGGTTTTTGGCAGGTTAATCCAGATGTTTTTGAGGGTTTTCGGTGTGCATTCGCTGGGTTTTGCGGTTCATTTTCATCAGGTTTGCGGTACCTTTTCCCTGCAATTCGGGGACCCTGTGGTTCTCGCTGAATACACCGCAGGGTCACCGAAATGGGATCTGCAAAACAAACCGAATTGAAGAGAACAAGTCAACGAACGTGCGGTGACTTTTCGAATCTCTTTGAATAACCCTGAAAGACATTTGCCTTGGGAAAGACTTTATGTTCATTTATATTGTGTGGTTTTAAATGTATTTTAAATTGCTTGGTTTTAGTTTTAAATGTACTTCTATTACTGTATTTGAATGGGAATTTAGAGATGTGTTTTTGTATAGAACGTAAACAAATTTGAGTACTGTGTGATTATGCCAGATGGGTTTTCCCCTTATCTAGTTGCATGTTTGGGCATTCAAGAGTCTGTCTTTAATCTGATCTATTGGAACAATAGATTATGTAAATGATGTGTGATAGGAAGAAAAAGGAATGTTTATTGTAAATATCTAACTGACATAATGTAATTAGCATTTTAGTAGGTCAATGTGCGTCATTTATGAAAATTATGACTGTTGGATCTCAGCATATATAGTGGCGTTTTTGTTCTTTAAAGCTCAGAGAGAGAATCCTGTTTGAACATACAGCTTGTCTGGTGTCTCATTCAGCTACGCTACCTACACTACATTCAATATCAGACGGCACAGAGCGGCCATCTGAAAAGACTGATCTACCTTCGAGGCTACAGCTCTGGAGCTGCAGATCAGGCTGCTCGAGGCATTGAGTTCCGAGCAACTCAGCTAGCCGGACTGATCTTGGTAAGGGGGTGTCTGAAGAGCCAGGACAGACGTAAGGAGTGAGATTCCCGTCACAACCATATGAACTTAATAAAAGAAAGTCACATTGCTTCTATAATACAGTTTTCACGTAAACCTTGCTCTAATTTCCATGTCCTTATATACCTCAAGATATGATAATAGATTTGCTGCTGTTCCCAAAAGTCCATTTCCAGGATCCGGCTAAACTGCCATTGATCTAAGGTGATACCAATCTGCCTATACATTATAGTTTTAATTTGATTTTAGCAGAATGTTTAAAAAAATCCCTGGGAAATATTTCCCAATACTGCTAGCGATGTAGACCATATTGATAAAGAAATCAAATAGATTGAATGCACCTAAAATACATTTGGATACATACTATTATTTCCGGTTTTGCTTTTTCGTATGCTTGTTTGTGCAGGCAAAAACTATTCCCAATATCTATTTATAAAATTCAATCTTTACACTTAACAAACATCATAAAGAGTAGATCAACCTTCCTACTAATTATCATTTGAGATCTAATGCTATGCCCTTCAGTCTCATTTTAGTTGGATTAATTTTATCTTTTGGATTTATGTGAATGTTACATACATCCAGGATTCAAATAGTTAAAATGCTGATGAATGTCATGTGTAGTAGTATTCATAGGGGGAAATAATTCTTATTATGCAGTGAGATGTATGGATCACTCAGAGACATCAACAGCAAAATATTATATTATTAGAAGTTATTTCAAGTGTCTCTGTCAATCAAAGCAATCATTACGGAAAACAAAATAAAAAAAACAATATTCCCAACGGATAAACATTATTTTAATACAACATAACTTAGCAAATGTACCTGATTTTATTCACATTATCAAAATAGGGACGTTATCCTGGAAACGCAGAATAAATTACTATTTGTAAAATACCATACACCGCTGATTGTTATGATGCCTGAAACCAGAAGGAACTTCAGATTTTAGAAGATGATTAGATCTTGCCATTCCTTTGAATAGGGTAGAGGATACTATTCCTGGATCTGGTTGATGAAGTCCTAAAATAGACTACAGCTTTGATTTAATTCAGCCCAATAGCCGAAATTGGCACAATTTTTGGCTGCATTTTGACCATTTTTCAGTTTGGAAAATTCAAATTCAGGCTTCCTGACAGTTCAATGGAATTAAATTGCACCCTAGGTTATCTATGGATGATTATTATCTGTTTGTCTAATATATACAAAATTCAAAAGTAGACATGAAAATATATATTTTTTTCCTTATACAATGATGAAAGATGATCCCTCCTTGAATACACAGTGCAAATTTAGAATACAGTATTTAAGAAGGATGTGCTTATGAATAACGACCCTATAATTAATAATAACATTGAAATCAAATACTTACATGTATGTTAAATCCTGTACACTACTTGCTCAAGCTCGAGGAAAGAACAAAGACATAGACCATAGTGTAAAGCATATATACAGCATTTCTTCATTAACATTGTTAGTGGGAATTGTTACTTTATAGTGCGAACAATAAAGCTGTGTAATTCTCTGCCTGTTGAGGTGGTTGGGTCAGAGACTGTACAGACTTTTAAACAACGACTGGATGACTTCCTGCAAAAACATAATATTAAGGGTCATAATATTTAATAAAAGCTGCTTGATCCAAGGAGAAATCTGACTGCCATTCTGGGGTCGAGAAGGAATTTTTCCCCAGTTTGTTGCATATTGGCGAGCGCTTCAGACAGGGGTTTTTGCCTTCTTTAGGATCAACAGCAGTAGGTGATATGGGAAAGGCTGAACTCGATGGACGTATGTCTCTTTTTCAGCCTATGAAACTGTAACTATGTAACATGGTCCAGAGCCAAAAATATTGACTCTCTATATTGCGTTGACTTATAGAGGGTGACGCCGTCCCTTTAGCTCTGGTAGAACTTGTAGTACCTCATAAAACATTAGCAGGAAAGGGAGGTCTTCCGAATCTTCTGGATAGGTTTCTTGGGCAATCAGTGTACAGATTTATCATACATAGAAGTATTTGATTTCAATTTTATCGTTTCATGAGCAAACCTATCACACCTTTGTAACCACTGTAGTGAGTTCCACTGCAGCTTTTAGCTTCTCATGTTGTATTATATTGCATAGTTTGCGCTTTGAGTGTGTTATTGCTGTCTGTATATTATTTGTTTAGTGCAAGTTATTTTGGAGTTGTTTGCACACCCACACTATAGCCGCTGTTCACCTTCCTTTACTTTCAGTGCTCTTAGAGCACCATAGCCATATACCATCTGGAATATAACCTGATATTAATGGCAAGATTTAAATACAGAATACAAAATTAATAGGAGGGTGATAGAAAATGTTTCTTTACAATAAGATGCTAGATAAGCAAAGTTGCACTTAAAAAATCATCACGCATGTGGACAAGCCTCTATTACTATGGAACTTTTAAATAGTAATTTTTGACCTCTGGGATTACAACAGAGTCCATCAAGAAATAAAATGCAAGCCAACATTTAGGGCATTATCATGTGCCCTGAGCTAAAACCGGGATGCGAAGGGGAAAAATTAGCGATCACGAACTTCCCCTTTGCATCCCAGTTTCACCAGTGGATTATGGGGCAGGCACTGAGTCCAGCAGCCGTGGCCCGCAATGACCGCTAGGCTCGTGGATGCTCGGGACAGCACTAAAGCGCCATCTTGAGCATCCCCTCCATATATTCATATGGACTCCATGGAGGCTTCTGCTGCTGGTCACATAACCGGCAGGATCTCACCTCTTGCCAGATCCTGCTCTTGCCAGATCCTGCTGGTCGGTGGAGTGATCGCGGAGGGGGGGACTGGGAACTTTTTTTTCCCAGTCTCACTCTGCTCACGGTGGCCAGAAGTGGCAGATCGGGCTGCTGTTCTTGCCGCGGGATGAGAGGTGAGTGTTTTTTTTAAGGGTCTTTTCAGCTGCTGCTAACTGATTCTGCAGCAGCAAACTCAGTTAGCTACAGCTCAGAGGTGGTGTTAACCTATTTAGTTAGCGACAGCTCTTACTAACTAAAGTAAGGACCTTGTGATCCTAACGCTAGTTAATCTCTGCTTGCACTTTGCGCTCCACATGTTAAGTATAGGAAGCGCAAAGTACAGTAAGTTTGCGGTATAAACCGCTAATACCGATTCGTTAATGGATTTCTTTATCCCGTTAGCAAATCAGAGGTGATCTGTACGGGGCCCTATCACTTCTTTTGAGCTAGTGTTAACGTGAGCGCTAGCGTTAGCTTGAAGGAGGTGATAGGGCCCTTAGTTTTTTAGTAAAATATCAATGCATTTCTGGTTTTATACCTTTTGCATGTTATGTGTCCTGGTAATGATTTAGATATTCTATATATGCATTGCATATGTTATAAAACAGTAAAAATAGGGAAGCAATATTTTGGAGTCATGTTATGATTTCAACGTTAGTGTAGGCTTAGCTATCCAGTTTTTGTAGACTATTATGTAGTTGGTAAATTTTTAAGTGCATCCCTCAAGCCTTATATTTACACCACATTAAAAAAAGGTTTATTAACCCTTTCGCTGCTGAGGAATTTCACGCCTGTGTGCTGAGCTCATTTTTACTGGTTTCGCTCATCCTGTTTAAATGCGTTTTGAAGCCTTATTTTATTATATGACCCAGACATATTATATATCGTTCTTTCTGGTAGATTCATAATATATCATTATTATATGTATACGTTATGTCCTGTCTGTATATTATAACAAAAAATGCAATAAAATTTGAATTTTAAATAATTTACAACGTGTAAAGTGTTTTTTTCTCATTTTAACGTGCAAGCATTTGCGGTTATATTTTCTATGGGTTGCGCTTGTTAAAAAATTTGAAATGGGGTCTCGTTACATATTTTTTGGCAGACAATTACGCGATTTTTAACAGACACACCCATACAAAAATCGTTAGTGCAGCAGCATTGTTCACGTTATAATTGAAATGGGAACAATATTGCTGCATTAACAAAACAAAAGGAAAAAAACTTTGTTTTTAAATATTTTTTTTTTATTTTTAATATTTTTTTTATTACTTTTTACATGGTCAGGTTTGGTATCATTGGAAAGGCCGTGCTCTGGCTGATCCAACAATACCAAACATTAATACCTAACTGCCATGGATCGGGAGATAGGGGGTTCATTGGAACCCCCTATCTCCACCATTGGTGGCAGCTAGGGGTTAACTCCAGAACTGACATCATCACGCTATGCACGATGACGCCAGTCATCAGGGGGAGTTCCCGGAAGCTTGGCTGACATCTTGGATGTCGGCCAGCTCCCGGAGAGGATCACGATCCGGAGCTTTGCAGTGCCGAATCGTGATCCGACCCCCGAGGGGTTGAAGCCAGGTACCGTTTGGAAGGGCAAGCTTTGCCCTTCCAAACGGTGCCTGACTTTCACCGCTGGCCCCCGGCGATCGGGAGGGAGAGACCTCCCCTTCCCTTTCAGGCACCTCCTCCACACTCCAAAATGTCAGCCCGCACCGGGGGCGCTGCAATCGGCCGGAATCCCGGCCGATTGCTGCCTCCTGTGCTAGGCCACTCTCAGCGCATCCATAGCACAGGAGGAGCACTTGGCAGGATGCGCTAAGCGGGTCCTTAGCAGCCAAGTGGTTAATTTAATTACTTACAAAAGTAAATTGTTTAGAAAAAAAAACACATACCAATACGATGTAAGAAGAGTTCCACTTTAAATTTAGTTAGAGCAGAAGAATTGTCTGAGTTTAAAACAGTATATGAACTACTTATTAGGATTAGCAAAATTTATTAAAATGTGCTCCTCTCCCTCTGCTTGCATAAGACAAGTGTACTAGTTTCTGCTCTAATTATAGTCTGAATTTTATTAAAATATGTTCTAATTTGTTTCTAATTAAAAAGTGTAAATGACACTTGCTCTGTGGATATGGAAGTGCATTATGGGGACTAAGTAACACGAGGTGTCAATAGCAATGTGCAAACCAAGCATTTGGCCCTTAAATTTCATATTATTGCTGACATGGTAATTCTGTATCGGCTTAAAGTTGTAAAACCTTCATGACAAGCAATCAATTTTCTAAATCACGATTATATTACTATAAAGATGATGTTAACAATCAATATATGGACTTATTTCTAGACAAGTGTGTAGTGGTCTCGTCTGTAGTCTGACTCTGCAGTAATGTAGAAAATACAGTAAACCAAAATAATAAATTAAGAGTTCTTTATAACATATGTATCAATGTGTTCATGTCTTAGAACTATACTGTAACTCATTCGTTCCCCTTTACTACAAATAGTTTTACTGATTGACAGACATAATTCTATCTTAATAGAGAGATATTTAAGAGACCTGACAGTAGCTTTCAGAAAGAAACACATTGGGACACATTACAATCCTTGTGCTAACGTTAACGCTCACCTGTGTGAGCATTAATGGTAGCCCTGGAGGCCACCGCATATTACAATCCAAATGCTGATGGGTTAAGTAACCCGTTACCGTTTGGTACGTTGCACTTTTCAGCGCGAAGGTACTGTACTTTGCGCTCCCTATACGTAACATGGGGAGCGCAAAGTGTTAATCAGCGTTAAGATTACAAAGTCCTAACGTTGATTACCGTCCGGCTGTGGTTAGCAAAAAGAAAAAATACCTAACAGAGACTTTTAACATTGAAGCCTATGGGAATCGCCTAAATAAATGTGCCGAATGAGACCACTGAACAGAAGGGCATTTCGACAACTTTTCCCTGCTGTTTTTGTTCTCTGAATAGACAAAGCATTGCTTCTTTATGGGGATTTCACCGCCCTCGAACAGGCACCGAACAGGCGCCGTATGTGCAGGCAATTCGCCAAGTTTTGGCAAACTGCTTGCTCTCTGAATAGCCGAATGGCCAGGAAAGGTAACCGTACGCTGATTTCACTGTTCGGTTACCTTTTGGCCACAATTCGGATCTCTTTGAATAACCCTTATAGTTTATTTACCAGTTTAACGCTCATTCACTGGAGGTTTACATACATACGTATGATATCTCTATATCTAAAATAGTCTGATTTGATATAGAGAGAACATACATCCGATACACATCACTTCAGATCTACCTTATCTTTTAAAGGTAAGTGCATCAATCTTCCATCGCATTCACATTTCTTCTTTCTCTACTTTCATCTGACTCACTTCGCAATGATAACATATTCTTATCATACAGGTGAACCAACAATACTAATGCAATTCACATAAAAAATAAATTGCTTTCCTATTCACGAAGCCTTTTTGTCATCCCATTGGAGGCTGATGACAACGTAAACATATCACAAAACTCCATTGTGCAAGATATTGAATGGTTGATTTACCACACGCATCGCAGAGAAAATGCATTAAAGACTTGGAGTATTAACACAAATGCATACTGGCAGTGGGGAGAAATGTTGATCGCCAACGATATTGGTTTTTGAATGTAATCTATCTCTATTCAAGGCCAAGAGATGCATGAATTACTCACTGGATGTCAAAATGTTAAACTAGAAGGTAAGAGGTGGAACTTGAATCCAACACTTATCTTCTATATTTAATGTTCAGTTAACCCCTTCTAGATCCAAAATGAGTTAACTGGTTCTTTAAAAGCAACATGAGGTGACCGAGAGTAATCTCTAAAATCTGGACTTATTCTAGAGACTTGCAAATTAAGGGTTGGGCACCCCTTATCTGGAATTGTGGAATTCAGAAGACTCTGAAATTTGGCATTTTCTGAGTGTTCTGTATCTCAGAATCACTTACCTGCCTGATGATCCAAATTGGTCCTCCTGCAGTTCGGTGCTCTGCCGACTGCTGCCGCATTCCACTTCAACATCGGATTCTCCCAGATTCCAAAAATCCAGAAGAATCAAAAATCCGGAATAGTCGGAAGCCCGAGCATTCTGGATTGCGGGTGCTGCACCTGTATTTATGTTTATTACAAACAAATGTTTACAAGTTCAATCCAAAATATGTCCCCAAGCTTGTCCAACATATCTTTATACGGTAAGAATCTGAATCTGCTGCATCTTAGTTATTTTGTAGCATTACATAGTTAAAACAAATTCATATGCAGGTGTTTTTTCTTTTCCTTATTCACTTCCTAAGAATTAATCTTTTTGGGATGCTAACTCTACTTTCTTTGATGAAGGGTTTTTCTGGGGGTTATTCAGAGAGCACCGAAATGTTGCCAATATTTCGGTGCTCTCTCATTCCCTGCACTTTGAGGAATCAAATTTCCCCATCCTGCAGTGAATTCAGCATTCACTGCAGGGTCCCCAAAGAGCAGGGAAACAGCTGCCGAATTCTGCTGCAAACCTGCTGCAGAACCACTGCAAACCCTTCACCTGCCGCCGCCAACTTGCCGAACATCTGCCGCAAACCCACCAAACGCAGTCAACAACCGCTGGATGGGAGAAAAAAAAAAAACAATACGATTGAAAGTGTCAAAACTGAAATGCTGTTTGCAAAAAAACTACTGAACGAAAATGCCTGGAATTTACCTTCCTATGAATGATAATAAAAAGGTCTGTTACAGAAAGAAGAAAATCCATTACTAAAAAAAAAATGGAAAAAGTTTGCAGAAAAAAAAAATGCCTGAAAGATCCTAAAAAATCATTAGACTTTTTACTGCAGATTGAAATAATAAACAGTTTATTAGATATTGCATAAAAATGAGAATATTTTTAACATTGAAGCCTATGGGATTCACCTGAATAAACCTGCCGAATGAAACCACTGACCAGCAGGACAGTTCTGCAACTTTTCACTGCTGTTCGGTGTTCTCTGAATAGATTAACCATTGGTTCTCTATGGGGATTTCACTGCCGCCAAACAGGCACTGTACTTGCTGGCAGTTCGCAAAAATTTCAAACGTCCTGCGCTCGGAATAGCCGAATGGCCCCGAAATGGCACCATTTGGGGAAATTCCCTGTTCGGTGACATTTCGGGGCAAGATCGTCTCTTTAAATAACCCCTTCTATAAAGGCTTCATGTTATTCCTGGATTTTACCAAATATTTATGAAATCTGTATCCTCTTCCTGACTCAGTGCATACCTGGAGTGACCATCAAAGGGACCCCGCTGCCTGTCAAACACGGCATCAATGTAATGAAAATGAAAGGGGGAGAGGTAGAGTTGTGTGTGTGTGTTTGTGTGTGTGCTAGTAAGAGGGTTAAGAGATCATTTTAATGATAATAACAATCCTACAAATTCTGGTTTATGCAAAGATTTCATGTAAAACCACTCGGTAGTCCAAAGGTTAATTATATGACGCTGCAACAATTTGCAGTATCTGTGTCCTTTTTTTGTTTTTGAAGTCAATGCAAAAAAAGTAAACAATCACTTTCAGTTGTTGCATTTTGAAGTATTTTGTTGTTGATTTTCTCTTTACTATTGACATCTCATGACTGACTGAAATCAGAAGATCATCTAAAGACTTTTTTAAGAGCTGTACATATTCTGCTTTAGCTGATGCATTTTCAGTTCCATTATAGGTTTTTTTGTGTGTATTCTGCTCCTTGAATTGTTATTTCTACCTTAAAGCTGTCACAGAATTTACTTCTACCTGATGCACTTTTCTTGCCATTAAATGAATGCTTACTAGATCAAAAGCAAATAGACCTACTGGCATTCCTGACCTCTGCACACCATCACTCTGCCTTCTCCTGCAAATATGACTCTCAGTATGCAGTAGCTAGGGAGGATGTGCAGACCATGCAGTGGTCGGTCTTTCTCACACATAGTTATGTGTTGCCAGGGTAACCCACATCGTAAAGGAATGGCTCACAATAAAACCCTTAAAACAAGACATTAATAAATCACAGATGATTCTGTCCACTTGCTTTTTTTTTTGCATAATTTGAAAAAGTCAGTATATGATATAGGATTTGATACATGTAAACACTGAGGTACACGTAACAATATCTTTTTGATCTGTTTAATACAGATTTATCATTAGGCCACTGAAGCCCAAATATATCTTTCACCATCCATCAATACCATTTATGTTTTGGAATAGCTTCAATCAGTTCCTATAAAGAGTACAAGAGTGTAAATACTTGTTCCCTGACAATCAAATGCTGCTGTAACACATGCAACCTTTGTATGACAAAATTTTAGATGCAATTTTTTTCCACCACGTGATTCTTTGTAGCCTAGCCTACAATGTTCATTATAGCACAAATAGTTGGTGTATTTGTACATAATGTAATCATGCACCGACCCTTACTGCCATAGATAACCCAGTAGTGCCTTGTGTCACTGTCTGTCACATCATCATGGTATATAGAGTGGGCAGGTATAGCATGTGCCTATATGACCACACATAAGATGGTACCTGCACAAAGCAATGCATCCCCAACATATACAGGGTTATTCAGAGAAAGGTGAAAACCAGGAGAATGGCAGGAGAAGAGAACAAACTAGACCAAATAGCCGATTTGGAAAGTGAGATAAATGGGAGAATTTTTCTGGTTTGGCTATTTTGACCTAGAATTTTCACAGTCCAGTCATTCTACTGGTTTTCACCTCTCTCTGAATAACCCTGATAGTCTCCTATGTTGTGGTGCCTGGAAACGGCAACCATTTTTGGTGGCAACAGGCTCCCACCTTCTATCTCCTTATACAATTCCACAGTATACAGCTCACATTGCAAGTTATGTTTGAGCTCCTAATGTAACCAGGTATCATACCTTTTGGATTGATATACTGCATTTGACTTCTTCCTGATTTTTGGATTTTGATACCTACTGACTCAATGTACCCTGCATTTGCCAGACCATTGTCCCACACGTTGGAGTGTGAAGCCCATATTATAAGATGTGCGCATGTGTTCCATTTACTACTTACAACCTGTAAATAATCACAAACTCTTTATTTTCATGTTTTATTTTTATAATAAACCAAAAAGATGTAGATGTAAACCTAAAAGGATGAAATTCGGAGCAGTTCACTGAGCAAGCATCCCCTTCTATGCTTCCTATGATCCTGCATCAACCCTTAACCCTTTTTACATTAGATGCTGGAGGACTGTACTGCAGTACTTGACCTGTGTCCTCTAGACCAGTGTTTCGCAAACCTCTCCTTGGGACCCCCAACCTGGCCAGGTTTGCCAGATATCTGAAGCACAGCATGTAGCAGATTAGATCTGTATTTCTATCTATATAAGGGTCTGCCTGTGTATATGTGTCTAAGTGCCTGTTTATATATATCTCCTCCATATAGATTCATATTTGTGTCTGACCATTTGGGAAGCGTATCTTTGGGTCCACAGCTGTTAAGAGTGAGTGATAAAATGTTATGAAAATGGTTAACTTTCTCCCCTGGGGGGAGGATATAACACATAGCTGTAAAAGGGAATGTCTTTGAACTGCCATGTCTGTAGCCTGTTAGTCATACCTTGGTAGCCAACCCGGCACCAAGATTTAGGCCCTATCTTCAAAGACAGGAAGCACATCCTTGATCCCTGGGGGGGGAAGATGGACACCTTTGGACAATTAAAGATTAACGACGAAGCGTACTGAGCATGCTCCAGAGAGGGGAACTCTGGGATATGTAGTGCAGGAGGCTGGGCCATTTGTGGGTGGGTTTTGGAAGGACCAGGAAGTGTATAAATTCTGAAAACTGGCCATGTGCTATGGCTGATCACTTGGGGTACATTCGAAAGATGACTGATCTGTCCATGCTTCTATCTCCAGGAGGCACCGATGCTTGCTTACTGATTAGTTTGTCATAAGTAATGCTCTGTGGTTACCCCTTTTCTTTTATTTGCTGTGTAGTGTGTAATTAATTGATTTATTCTAGCTATAATTTTTCATGTAACAAAAGCACTGTGATTATATATATCTTTGTTCTATATCTTAAATAAACCTAATCTATTTAAGTTCTGCTTCTGGCTGATGAGATCCACGCTAACGAAGAGATTGGGAGTATTGCTATTTGTCTTAAGCTCGGTTAGATAAGAAATTGTGTGTTGCGGTCGTCGGGGACGGCAGGGATTGTGGGGTCTGCAGACACTGTCCGAATCTAGGGTAGGCAGATTGCTTAGCCCTGCATCTCCCGTTGCGACGCACGTAGTGTCCATGAGGACTGGTGGCAGCATAACTAATAGAATAGGAAAGTGAGCCCAGGAATTGTGGGAGACGTAGTCATTACTTGCTTCAAGAGAAGACTCTGACTCTGTTTCCTGATATTTTCTGCCTGGGATAGCCATGTATTAGTCTAACTATACCTCTGCATGACATCTTTTGAATTGTTTATATAAATATATAGGGCTCTATTACATTCTTTGCGCAAAAACGCTCGAGCAGCGCGTTAATTTGCACGCGAAGCGTTAACCGTTAACGCGCGTAAATTAACGCTGGTATTACAATCCGAGCACATTTTTTCATCCGTCAAAAAATAACATGCGTAAAAAAGACGCGCAAAAATGTGCGCATTAACACTGCGAGCAGAAATCGGTGTGCGGACTGTTTTTTCACGTGATTCAGCCAATCAGAATTAAGAACTACAACTGTTTCCCGTTAACTTTTTGTGCCTGCCAAAATCAATCTGAGTATATATGCTGCAGCAATAAAACGTCTCAATTTTATTGTTTGGGTACGTGTAGAATGTGTAACTAACTTTGCTGTAATATTTTTTTTGGGCTGGTGTATTTGATTTCGGCCAGGACGTTCAGATTTGCCATTAACACCAGCTTTTAAAAGACGTTAAAATAATGCGCGCAAATGTTTTCCGTTAAAATTTGCGCACAGATTGTAATACCATCCGCATACCAGCGCACAAACGCATTTGCGCTCACAATGTTAAGTAAAGGACGCGCCAAGTACAGTACGCTCGCAAAGGGTTTGCGCAGGTCCACCCGCATTAGACGTTAACGTGCATTTTTTGCGCGGACGTTGTAATACGACCTTCAGCGCAAAGGGTTTTACCCCTCGCGTTAATGCGTTTTTGCGCACGCGTTAACGTTTGTGCGAAGAATGTAATAGAGCCCATAGTGTTTAGGTTTACAGTATCGTAAAAAATTCTTATATAAACTGTAGGTCTACATTTTGCTTCTAAAATGGACATTTGTTCCAGAATGTACTCTAAAATGTTCAGTTTTTCTATAAACATCAAGTACTAAAACGTCTATGGTTTTTCTTGTTTAGTTGCTAATACATTTGTGTAAATTTACATATTTTATTTCCCTAAAGAGCAATCTACATGAATAGCTTGTGTTATTCTTCACGGTTTTATTGATTATGCATCCAATTTTTTCAAACAAATGTTATGTATCGTTTAACCAAAAATAATGCAAGAGTGAAATCAGCTGTAACGTTCAGTGTGTTTAATAGCACAGGATAGTAGAGGGTACTGCATTTACATAAAGAACACTTTCTTAATGTAAATCAGTTACTTCCCATTTTTCAGCATTGATATTGACATATATTCGTTAAGACAGGGACTGTAGATTATCTGCAAGAACTAACAATTGTTAAACCACAACATTCAAATTGGAGAAATTCTCTGACCCTGCTATTTTTTTCCAGTTGAGCTATTTTTGAATAAAAAATATTTTACAACTGATATGCCAATTATTTGCAATTTCAGTCGGGCAAGTGGCTTTATCTTTACATATGTCAACCACATATTGTCATTGTAGAATGTGCGAGGCAGAAATAAACTGCAATCAACAACAAAATATACTGTTTACACGTAGGAAAATATATACAGTACATTTGTTTGCTATTTTCATGTTTGATTGAATGTAGAAACATTTGTACATCCTATGTTTTTATTTTGCTTTAAATGGACACTCCAGGCCCTATGGCAACTCATTGTAACTGAAATGGTCACAGTGACCTGAGTGCCGTCACCCCACTCTGGAGAGGGAGGTCTTGGAGGACTGATTCTGTCCTCCGTGTGGAAGGGTTTAGCTCCACCCACAATCAGCAACACCCACTTTGAGAGTCATTGGTTTAGCAGTATGTGTGTTTTGAGTGTCCGGTCTCTCTGCAGTCACGTGACTACTATGGCTTGCATTGTCCTACGTTCGGAATAGCATGGTGCTTTAAAGACGATGAGTTTAAAAACAATCTAGAAAGTTAAACTGGGAGAGGTGGTGCAGAGTCGGTCAGGAGGGGTTAATGCTTCAGTTTCTACCCCTCTCGTTTCATCCTAACCTAAAGTATCACACTAATAACTGTTGCACTAACACTGAAAAAAGTTGTATTACCGATTTACATGTTTTTATTTTTACGCACATTTAATTACCAAAGGATTGTGGATCAAAGGCACCATTTTCATACCCACCATTGGACTCTGTTCCAAGTGGAACAGTAATCTATGAGCCGTAAGCTGACTATGATTTCTTTTCCACATGGAGCATAATCATGAAATTGCTATAAAATAGGTATTGGTTCTCGTTAATTTTTGACTCCTTTTGAGCTAGCTTGGGACTGCTATTTACTCTTTGAGTACAGGACATGCACAAGCATGATATCTCTGTGAAAACAAATTAGAGTAATCCAATAAATAGCAGGAACGTTGGTAATATTTTCAGTAATTACCAAAGCTCCAGCAAATATTACTTTTCAAAGAGGAATACAATCCATTGTGGCTGTACCATGTGTCAATTAGCATACCACATTACCGATGTCGACATATCCTTCTCCTCGCCTACTCCGACATCATAATCGAGGCACCTACTTTGTCCCCCACCATTTCTGAAACACCAGTGCTAGCTATCCTGATGACCAACAAAGGTCTATTGTCGTCCTCCACCCCAACTCCTGTACCTCATTCGAGCAGGGCTCTCTACACCTCTTGTTTCTCTTCCTATGTTCGTTTTCATTTTGTCTTGTTCCCATTGGTTGTTGTATAGCACTGCAGAAACTGTTGGAGCTATATAAATGATGATAATAATAATACTAAATGTAAGCGTAACCGAGGCTCTGATAAACCTACCAACTAAGCAGATTTTTCAACAACTAGCTAGTTTACTATTGCCTTGGGTAAGATACACATAACTTCTAATTTAGCGCATTATCAATATACATCATACAGCTCTAAGAGTAAAACTCATTTCTAAATAAATGAAATAGAAGACGGAATATTACCAGAGGGAAAAATGGAGAATCAGAAGGGAAGTATATGAATATAAAGAAGAATGGAAAGATATAAACTCACACCTATGGCTACATATTATTTGTTCAGAAAAAAAAAAATATTCTTCAGATCTGAGTGACTTATCAAGCACATAAATCAAATAAAGCCACTTATGTACATCCAATTGACCTGCAATTAAACATAAAGATTAGGTGATAAATCAAAACGGAGCACAAAATTCACCTTCCTGCGTGTCACTTACGTTCTTTGCTTGTTTTGACAAGAATAGACCGTAAGCCAGAGAAAATAATGGTGAGTGGTAAGTTTCTCAAGCTAAAAAGATTAGAATAATCAGTAGAATGTGTATAAATCATGTTCCCTTGTTTTAATTCACTGTCAATTTCAGTTGAAGTCAATATGCAATTTGATTGCTTCATTTGTTGAGTTCAATAGTATATTACTTAATTATTTATTTATTTTAATTCCACTAGCTAGGATGCTAGCGAATGGCATCCAATATCACGTTGATGTGTTGTCACAAATGCAATATTACAATGTGAGGAATGTTGCTTGACCTACAGAAAATAGTGGCCAAGGAACTATGGAACAAATGCAAATAAGCTCGGGAGACTCCATTCTTCTGAACTGTAGCTGATTCTGAGCAAAAGGCTAGAACATTTTATATTATGGGTATTGTGTGCTCAAATAATCTGTTAATGAGCAGATTTCGTGGCTCTTGACAATATTAACAAGTGGGTGGAGAATGTATTTTTAAAAAGTAAAACAAATAATGTTAAAGGATAATATCTTCAATAGACACATTTATGATTCAATACCTTTCAGATATAGCCTGAAAATAATTAATTCTCAACTTATTGGTGCCTATCATATCAGAAGGATAAAAAGCACAGATAGACAAGATTTCAACCTTAAATGCAGCCCTAACATTTACATATATTCTAAATATTATTCTGCCAGAAAACTAACCATTAATTTTTCCATAAACCAATTTATTGATTTTGCATTAAATTTATTGAAATATTGACTTTTTCAACCATATAAACTAAAGTAATAAAAAAAATCTATAAATAAATTAATGACAGGGTGATCCACTAACATGAATTGAAAATGGAAATGAAAAGTTAAGGGCCCAATGACTTTGGGCCCTATTACATTCTTCACGCAAAAACGCACGCGCAACGGTGAATTTTTACGCGAAGCGTTAAACGTTAACGAGCGTAAATCACCGCTGGCATTACAATCCTCGCACATTTTTTTCATCCGTCGAGCAATAACCCACGTAAAAAGGCAGCTCAAAAACACACGCGCAGCAACGTTGCGCGCAGAAATGTGCGGACTGTTTTTTTCATGAGATTCAGCCAATCAGATTAAGAATCACAATTGTCTCACGTTACGTTTTTGCGCCTGTCAAAGTCAATCTACGCATATATGCTGCATCAATAAAAAAACACACAACTTCTAAAAATTTATTGGTTTGGTATGAGTAGAATGTGTAACTATACTTTGCTGCGTATTTTTTTTTGGGCTGGTGTATTTGGTTTCGGCCAGGTTGATAGAATTTGCCATTAACACAAGCTTTCAGGAGTTGCTAAAATTATGCGCGCAACGTCTATCCGTTAATTGCTGCGCATAGATTGCAATACCATCCGCGTACCAGCACACAAACGCATTTGCGCTCACAATGTTAAGTATAGGACGCGCGCAGTACAGTAAGCTCCTGCAGCGTTCGCGCAGGTTCACTCACGGTAGACGTATACGCGCGTTTGTTGCGCTGACATTATAATACGACGTTCTGCGCAAAGGGTTTTGCCCCTCGCGTTAATGCGTTTTTGCGCAGGCCCAAATGTATGTGCGAAGATTGTATTAGGGCCCTTAATTGGGGAAAAAATATCAAAAACGTATTTAAACCTCTTTTCTTTTGGCAGTTATAAAATATAATATTTCTACATAAGAAAAGTGACTTGAGCTTGAATATTTGGGAGACAGTGACACTGGATCTCTACAGTTAGGCAGTAGCTTTTTCTTTGTGTACTTTGCAAGTGTTGAAAATTACCGCACTCCCCCGTGAAGATTACAGGAGGAATACATATTGAAGGGAACAAAGGACTAGCTGTATTAGAGTTGGCAGAGTAAAGGTTACCGAGAGTGACAGGCTTAGCAGGTGTGCTAGACTTTAACCATTGATTCAAATTGAAACTGAAAATAGCACTTTATTCAGCAAATCAAACCCAATCACTACTGAACACTCTTCAGCTCTTATTTCCAAGACCACTACTCTTTATTATCTCCTGAAATTTTGGTGTTTTTGTGCAATTTTTCTTTAAATTATTCACATTTGATTTTTTTTTTCTCTCTTCACCCATCGTTGATAAACACTCACATCAGATTAGCTCTTATACTCAATTTGTTCCTCTCGTTTTCAGATAAGGTAATTTTAGAACACTCTTCTCTACTTCAGTGCCTCCTAAAAACTATAGTATCGTATCACGGAAATTTGCCGGCATTCTGAAAATGAATCTTTCCTGTAATGTTTAATATTTCTTCTGAAACAATTACGATTTAATAAAGCATTCTAGCAAATGTTTCCATTTTCTGAGAACTTGCAGTTTGTGAAACATTAGATTCATGCCTGGCAGATGAGAAGTCTAAATCTACGAGCGTGAAGAATTTAATGTGGGTTGACTAATCGGAAATCACTTTGGGACGTGGCTTGTGTTTTTGTTAGAATAGGTGGTATCCGGTTGGATGTCATACATAGAAATAAAAAAAAGAGAAAATAGAAGAGATTTTGTACAAGTTAAAGAGCGTAGACTTTCTATAACCATTTGAATGAGCGGATCATTTAGGCTTTTTCAGTCTCATTGAGAGCATGTTACTATGGATACAGGAGAAAAGCGTAGACACTAAATAACAGATTATAATGTACAATTCATAGTGTTCACTGGGACCATTTATTTAATTCATAATACTGTTCTGTGGGGTTTCAAGGTATATACATATCCTAATTTAGAATATAAATATATTCTTGTCTATGTATATATGTAGGGAGGTTTCCGGGGGAATGGGGGTAACATGTTTATTGTGATGGTCAAGAAGTCAAAGAAATCCTTCAGTTTGAAAGAAACTGTCAATACCTAAGAGCATCTTCTTTAGTATACTTTTAGTAGATATATATTTTTTCATAATCATTGTTGTATTGTACTAATAGGTAAACAAATTGAGAATGAGGAAAAATAGGGATTAAAGCTATTTTCACCTGCCACAAATTCCATGTTTATTCTCTGTTTGGGGAAAATTGTACATTGCAAGCCAAACTTTTGTGGTTTCTGCATTATAATAAAGCAACCCATTTTCTCATATGAGCAGCTGGTGTATGGTTATTTCCAAATTCCTGAGGAGCCATTTATTGTAATTTTTCTGGGTTTTCAAGGTATCTTCCTGGCTGAAAATCTCAGAGGTTGTAGTGTAAGAAATGCAAATCTCACCATTTGTTTTCCTAAAAACATTAAATATATTTAAAGATTGGTTGAGACCGAGCAAGAGGATTCTCTAAATTTCAATGAAGTGAGGGTTTCTGGTTCCTGCAAGTAAATCGATACTCAGATAAACCTATACTCCCGAAGAACTGAGAATGTGAGCTCCTCCATAATAAGCATTGAAAAAAATAAGCATGTCTCCAACATGTTTGCAAATACAAACATTCAATAGTGTTGAATAACATATAAAGTACAAAGAATGGACACATCGCCAGTTCTAAAATGCGAAGCTTCTACCATGATACTGGACCAATTGAGGCTGGGGAGCACCCATAGAAGACCTGTGTTCTGCCAAATCTCTAGATTATCAAAGAAAGTGTTACTGCATCATAAATGAGACATCCGAAGCAAGAAATATGGAAGTGAGCAAAATGCCAAAAAAGCTATGGATGCTGAGCATGTCACTTTTTGACATGCAAGATGCCAAAATTACAAATCGAAATGTCTGTGCAAGCCTGATAATGATTTCCTGGCTGTGAGATCATGTACACAGTTATCCTGACTCTCGCCGGTGAGTATCGGCTATATTGTCTGGTATGGCCACTGCAGCCAGCTCTGTGCTAGCAGATACGCTCTGTGCTAGCAGATATGCTCTGTGATAGCAGCTATGCCCATCAACAATTAGCTTATATTTTACTGAAATGTGATGCATAGTGGTTGCCGAGTTCTTACTCACAATAGAAACAACTCTCATCATTCCCATAACAACCATTAGAGAATCTAGACCAGTGATGTATTGTGATGTCCTTAACCCCGTCACTACCAAGTGATTTTCCAAAAAATAATTGTCAGAAACCAGTGTTTTTTGAAAATATTTTTTTATTAATTCTACAGTAAGAAATATTTGGGCATATAGCCATTGTATTTCTTAGTGTAAATAACCTATTTTGGCCTGTAGATGGCACCATCTAGTGTCAAATTGAGTTACAGCTGTTTGAGCTGCAGCTTGATTTTTTTTTCTCCAATCTCGCATGATGTCAGAGCATTCAGCAGCCAATTTTACCAGTTTTACCAATTTTACACAGTTGCAGCTCATTGGTTATTATGCCCACAGAGCTAAAACTTTGGGGGCACCTTCTGCAGCCCAAAAGCAAACAACATTTCTTTGCAGCAAACAAATTTCATTTGCTTTTGGGCTGCAGATCAGCAGATTGAGATATCTCGATATTGGGGCAACGGGTGGTGCCTTTTGAAACTTGAGATATCTTGATCTCGGTAGTGAAGGGGTTAACCACTTGAATGCTAAGGACGCGCTCAGCGCGTCCTCAGCATTCCCGCTGGTGTGCTGAGGACGCGCTGAGCGCGTCCTCACATTGGGGTCAGCGTTCGGCCGGGTTCCGGCCGATCGCTGGCCCCTCCGGTGCGGGCTGACATCCTGGATGTCAGCCCGGCATCCGGACCAGCAGCCGCCATTATTAGGTGTCATCGCGGGGGCGCGATGACACCTAATTCAGGCGCCCCCCCGCATGTGCGGAGGAGGCGCCTGAAAGGGAGGGGGCTCTGCGGGGCTTAACCCAGGCATCATTTGGAAGGGCACAGCCTGCCCTTCCAAATCATGCCTGGCATTAACCCCTGGGGAGCTGGATCGCGAATCGGCGCTGAAAAGCGCCGGTTCGCGATCCTTTCCCGGAGCTGGCTGACATCTTGGATGTCGGCCAAGCTTCCGGGAACTCCCCCAGAGGACTGGCGTCATCGTGCGTAGCACGATGACGCCAGTCCTACAGTTAACCCCTAACTGCCACCAAGTGTGGAGATAGGGAGTTCCAATGAACTCCCTATCTCCCGATCCGTGGCAGTTAGGGGTTAAATTTTGATATGGTTGGATCGGCCAGAGCATGGCCGTTCCAACGATACCAAACATGAAAGTTAAAAATTTTGTAAAAAAAAGAAAAATAAAAAGAAAAAAAAATTAAAAAAAATTAAAAAAAAAAAATAAACACTTTTTTTTTATTTTTTTTGGTTTGTTAGTGTAGCAATATTGTTCCCATTTCAATTATAATGTGAACAATGATGCTGCACTAACGATTTTTGTATGCGGTGCGTTTGTTAAAAATAGTGTCATTTTCCCCAAAAAAAAATGTAACGAGACCCCATCTCTAATTTTTTTAACAAGCGCACCCCATACAAAATATAACCGCAATTGCTCGCATGTTAAAATGTGGAAAAAAACACTTTACACATTGTAAATTATTGAAAATACATATTTTATTGCATTTTTTGTTATAATATACAGACATGACATAACGTATACATATAATAATGACATATTATGAATCTACCGAGTCTGACGGAAAGAACGATATATAATATGTCGGTGTCATATACTAAAATAAGCCTTAAAAACACGTTTAAACATGATGCGCAAAACAGGTAAAAAATGACCTCAGCACAGGGGCGGGAAAAGCCTCAGCAGCGAAAGGGTTAAATACCGGCTGGGTGGAGTAGAGGTAACATCACTGCTCTATAACAGTGGAGAGAGACTGTGGAGACACAGGTTCAACTTAGGCAAGAGCACCTCTCCAGTAAGTGTCCTTGGACAAGGCACCTAACGGCACATACTCGCCACCCAGGACATACTTGAAAACAAGAGAAATCTCAATGTATCCTGACTGGTAAAATCCTTTCTCAAAAAAAAAAAATGACTGAGAAACCTTCAGGATACTTTAATTCCTCTTGTGATTTTATTGATATTTAACTACTAGAATAGGTAGAAGAAATGTTTGAATAGAGACAACAGTCTACTTGTCTGTTTTATGTTTATACAGTCACTTTTAATCACTGCATTCCACTCGCAGGCATCATCACAGTCAACAGGGTCAAAGCCAAAATGGTTACTCCAAATTCATCACTATTAGGCCAGGGTCAGATGACTGACCACACTATGTGCGCCCATACTGATGTGCCTCCCAGCATCCATCGCAGCATTGTGTCGCTTCAACGGGGCAAACACACACAGTTGCATATGCATGAATTTGCATGCAACTGCGGCCGCACTGAAAGCCTCCCCGTGGAAGCGCTATGATGCGCGTTCAAGGCTGCAATGCGCGGATCCTTAGGAGGATCGAGCCTTGGAGCACTGAGTGTACTAACTGCACTCAGCGAGGTGGCCAGACGGGCGTTAGAGTGGAAGGAACGCCCACTCTCATGGTCATTCCTTCCGCTCTGCAAAACGCTCGTCTTACACCGGCCTTTGCCAAGTTTATATCACAAATAACTATTCATCCATTAAACTCATTTTTAACCTGTCCTCATATGGGATTATCGTTTTATACATTTTTAATAGAAAAGTACAACACATACTGCACTACAGCTACTTTATCCCTTAGGAATAACATATATTAAACATCTCTGGACATGAAAGCATCATGGATGGCTGCTAGGCATTCTACTGCAACACAGATATCCAATTCATAGAATCTTGACGATAGGAAATACAAGATGCCTAGGGATTTTCAATTTTTTTATATATTTTTCGATTATCCAGGCCACTCAGCATAAGGCACTTGCAAACTGGGGGGCAAGCATGGATGTGTGACAACTTTCAGTTGTTTGTAACCATATGATTATCCATTACAGTACGATTCCATTTTCTTCACATCATAGTTATGTTTGGTATGTTGACCATAGTACTCGAGGAATGAAGTAAGTCAAACAGCTATTTGTGCTTGGTAAATAATGTGTTTTATTTAAACATAGAAGAATAAATTCCTTAACTGAATTGCTTTGGAATTAGAGTTCCAATGTTCACATCTTTCACTTAGTGAGAAGAGCTGCTTGTGTGTGTGTTGTATTTTTAAATTAAGTTTCTACATCTGCTATACTATTTCAAGTACAGGATATAATTCACATCTAGAGAAATGTTTTAGAGCAAATGTGCAAATGAACAAATTATTACATCTAAAGCCCGTGTTTAAGAGGCAAGTAAAGTATTATACTTTCAAGTATCATTCTACCATTAAACAAGGATAATGCATAGAAACAGACGAAGGGTAGCATTACACTATCAGTATATGGTAAACATCTAGGACACAAGTGACATGTCTTTGTGCATTCCTATATTTAAGGTCAATCTGACTTTGCCTTTGTTTCGCGGCACAGAGCATGCACCATAAGGTGCACAATCCAAAATAATTAGGAGTTCGAGTTCTTGTTGCCCAAACATACTAACCCCCTCTTCTTTATAGGGGTTTATATGCTTGGTCTTCGGTACGATGTCTTCTTCCATCATTTCTACAGGATAAAAAGCTTGTTGGCTCATACAATATTCTCTCTCTCCCTATGAGAGTGTATACTTGGTGGACAGAATAGAACCATTATCATTCTATTGCCTCTTCAATACTTTCCAGGATCCTGGACTATGCTCCCGGCAAAGGCACCAGCTACAAAATATAAACCCTTAAGCTATGTTTCAGCAGTCTCATTCAAGAACATTTCATCAATTTGTTGCTACTGTTTCAGATATAAATTGCCTAAAATGCCTTAGCTGTTGTTGGCTATGCACGCACAAGCTTTTACATGGAAAAGAAGTCAACTGCATCAAAATATTTTCATTGACCGTATGAAAACGTTAAACCTTAGTTAATGAATATTAATGACAGTGTGAACTAACTTAATATCATAGAAAAGCAGAAACTACAGGTAAAACCAAGAATTATTTTGCACATCTAGTATAGGACCTGGTAAATGTAGAATATTAAAGTTGCAGCTTCAGATTTATGCCCCAAATAGGCTCAATGGCAAATCAACCTTCTCCTGCAACCCAAAGAGATGTTGTGCCACGTTCCTAGCCGCCAGCACCGTATGAAAGCCAAACTCAATGCTGCCTCATAGTAGTGAGACTGGCAATAGCCTTTCCAGAAATCAACTTGCCTGTCCAGTCCACGGGTGTCAGCTAATTACCTGTAGCAAGATTTCCACAAAAGGAAGTCACGCTCTTTCTCCCATCCTTCAGCATTGTTGCTCAGTCTTCTGTTGCCTGCTAAGAAGCAAGAACCTATTTTCTGGATCCCTTTGACCTTGCTATTTTTGTTACCCGGACTCCACTGTCTCTGTAATCCTTGACCCACGGCTTGTTTAATGGATTTCCCTTTTGGATCTTCCTGGACATTATGCCTTGATTATTCTAAAGACCCTCTGCTTCCAAAGACCCTCTGCTTCCAAAGACCTTTATATTTGACCTACATGCTTTAAGCTTCAGGCTCCTTCTTGTCCTCAGCTTCCATTGCCCTCCTGTGGGTTTCTCATGTATTTGTCTTACCTTCCACGTCTCCCTTTTCTGTGTCCAACCCTTTTCCTTCTACATGTGCCCCTGTATCTCTAGTCAGTCCCTTTCGTGTCTTGACTATCAGTCTCCCATTCTCTGCTCTCCTTTAAGTATTCCGCCCTTATTTTGTTTTCCATAACCTCTTTGTTTATGCCCTTCCTTGTCCTATTACATTGTCTTTATTTAATAAACCCCTTTCACTGTACCGCAGGTGCAGGGGTATTCTATTTATTTTTGGTTTCACTGCATATTGGGCTCAGCTCCTTGCTCACCCGTGACATGCTGATACCATTTTACCGAGACAGAGTATGCAAGATCTAAAAAGGTGAGTATATAGCATATTATCTTGGGATCAGGGAGTCATGACACTCTCCACCTCTCCAGGAGCAGAGGGCAAACAAGGCTTCAAGGAAGAGACCTGACTTGGGAGCAGCAGATGTATATGAGGAATGTGGCAAAGATACAGAGTAAGAAATATGTGGCAGGGGCAATATGTGGTGACAGAAAGGTAGCAGAGCTAAAATACAGATAGCAGATACCTGGTGGTCTGAGAAGGATGAGGAAATACATTTAATATGAGAAGGATGATTTCAGGATACAACCAAAGTGAGATAGATATTGCAGAAGGCAGAGTGAGGTAAGAGTGATGGCCGAGAGGTTTCAGCTCTGACACTATATTAACACACAATTTATGACTGTTCTCATATATTTCTTTCTTTCCACTGAACTCACATTTAAAGACCATGCTTGAGTTTATATATAGAGCATATACATCTCAAAGCCATTTAAATGTAATCTTAAATGTGTGTGTTATAATCAGTCTAGGTTTTCCCTTTCACTTTCCATTACATATTAGTGTCTAATTCTGGCAATGAAAATCGTATACGCTTTTACTTTAACCTTGGCCCAGTTCAGTAGTCAGTAACCTTGGGCCTCCAGATGTTTTGGAACTACAGCTCCCATGATGGCAGCCACCCATTAAATTGAATGTGCCTCATAGGAAACAGAGATGCCAGACCTCTGCAGAGCCAAGGTTGCAAACTTTTGATCATGCTTTTACTTGATGGATCATTGTATTCATTATAGAATGCACTCATGAGTTAGTCCATATAATTATTTATAACACTGAATGGGTGAAGCGCCCACCAAATAATCGTGACTAAACCACTCGCTGAATGCTGTATGTGGAGGTTCCTCTATATACCTTCAAAATATTCAAATACAATAACACAACACAGCGCTCGTAGATCTTAGTCCACAAGAAAGTGGAATAAGCACGTTACATGTCCATAGATGCACTGATCTTCATTCCCAATCAATAGATTTTCTTAATGATGTTAACGGTGGAACCAAATACTTTGAAGAACAAACGAAACCGGAATTGCGCAGTATATCAGCTCAAAGTTGGAAAATATCTTGTTGATGTTCAACTCACATTTTAAAGAGCCCACAACCGGCTCTAGGGAAAACGGCTTTTTGGGTTTTTAACAGTGTTCCTTCAGGTGCCCATATACCCCTTGGACGATTCATTAGGTTTCACTGGAATGTTGCTGCAATGTGAATAAATAAAAACCAGAAAAGCACCACCTGGTGCAGTAAATCATAAACACCCATATGTATAAAAATAGTCAATTGTCAACTCACAGAGTGTTGAGCCTCTATTGGCTCTGTCAAATATCGCACCGGGAATCATAAAGGAGAACCCCAAACCTTCTCTCTCAGGATCATAGGCAGACAGCAATGTAATATAAAGTTAAAAACATTTATTGTTTGATACAAACAGTATATATCTACCAGGATGCGTTTCACCTGAATAGCTTCCTCAACTGGTGATTCACAGGCCATATCACATTAAATGTGCTAAAAAAGGGACGTGCCTGCTCTGTTTTAGCACCATATTACGGGGTAGGCACAAATTCAGCAGCCTGCTCCGTAAAGCAGCTGCTATCTCTCACCACCATGTGTATAACCTCCTGCAGTCCATAGGAGGGTTGTGCTGCCAGGCTGCGAGCCCTGCAAGATCTCAATCTATTGTGATTCACAGAGGGAGACTGGGGACTATTTGTCTACCTTTTTTGTTACCACATTTGCGCGGTAATTAGCATTAGGACTTTGTAATCCTAACACTAATTACGGATTGCGCTCCCTATATTAAGTATAGGGACTAGTGCCAAGTCGTGTAAGCTTGAGCAAGCTAGCGCAACCACATGTGCCGTAATGAATTTTTTAACCCGCTAGCACTAGGATGTAATATTGAGTGAATGAGTTAAAGTCAATTAGCTCTAACACTAGCGTTACGATTGTAATAGTGCCCCAAAACGTTAATAGCTAGTACTCATACACATATGATCTGAATAAGAAATGTTTTGTTACCTGCCGTCTATCAGTAAAACATAAATATGCGATTACTTTAGACAAAAGTATTTTATATATTTACGTACTAGCAGTGCAGCATATTTTAGTGTAGCACAAATAATAAATGTCTTATCTGGAGCTTTTCTTTTTCTGTCAGCATCAGCACTAAATCTGACAGGTGATACGGAGTCACTGTAGGAGCTGAGGCTAAATTTTTCATTAGGTAACAAGTGTGCATGTCTCGTACATGACTTGAATGTAAAAGTAAAAAGGTGTGTGGCAGTGGCTAGAAATCACGTTTCGAACTATTACGGTTAAACGTTACATTATTAAGTGTTTTAGATCTTTAGCGTACAGTATAGCTATGTTTTGAGTTTCATGGTTCCATGCCGCAGCTCATAAGACCTTACTCATGCACAGCACTGATTAAGTAAGCCCAGTCAAAAGGGAGCAGAACACAGGTAGCAGCACCAATCTTTGCTGATCTGAGTTGATCTTTATAAATATGTCACTTTAATATTTGGCTGTTATCCATTGAACTCTGATTTTGGTGGCAGCTGTAATGATGTTGAACTATCAATACATCACGGTGCTGAAGGGGATCATAAATATATAAAATATTCTCAGGAAATAAAAAAGAAAGCCATGTCAGGAAGAAATACACAAAGGGCAGATTAACTACCTAAGAAATATTACATCATGGGAAAAGGAAATAAAATAGTGACTGTATGGATACTGTAACTTCGTGGAACTAGCCATAGACGTGAAGACAATAAAAAACTTGTGATTGCAGAATATGAAATAACAGCACACATATATAAGCATTTTAATGCATAATATAGAAAGGCAAAAAAAAAAAGATACTGGATACTGATAAATAAAGAATAAATGGAACCTTTATTAATTAATTATTGCTACGCCGAACTGCACCGAAAATGTCAGTGAAAATCCCTGATTTTCGGTGGTTTCGTTAGACAGGTTTAAACTGGCAAATCCTATTGGTTTCAATGTAAAAAAAAAAATCCAGTTTTTATAAATTTTTTATTCAACTGTTCATTGTTTTCATTTGCAGCAAAAAGTCTCTTAATATATTTTCTATAAATTTTTAGGCATTTTCTGGATTTTTACTGATAAATTTTTGGTTTTGATTTTTTTTTAATGTAGTTTTTTTAAAAAATTCTGTAACGGACCGTTTTGTTGTTATTCAATGGACCTTATTTATTATTTTCATGCATTTTGTTTGTTTTAAACACCTTTTAAAAATCAAAGTGTTTTTTTTTTGCATATTTGCTCCTGTTCGGCGACTGAATGGCTTTTTTCTGCGGTGTTTGGCGGCTGATCGGTGCTCTGTTAAGGCGCATTTGGCCTTGAACATCATGACTCTAACTCAGGTTCACTGGTTGTCCTTCCTTGCACCATGTTTAGTAGGAACTGACCACTGCATTCCAGGATTACCCCAAAAGACTGGCCGCTGGAGATGCTCTGACCCAATCGCCTACCATCACTATTTGGCCCTTGTCAATGTCAAGCAGATCTTTTTGCTTGCCCATAATAATGCAATGATATTTAACTAATATATATTTACTATTTAAAACCCCCAGAAACTATCAAATGATTTACTCACAGAAAATGAAATTTGCAGATAATTGAAAAAGGAATAGCACATTGCATAGTAGCAGCTGCAGGTTGAGTATCCCTTGTCTGAAATGGTTGGCACCAGTAGAGTTTTGGATTTTGGCATAATTGAACGTAGCAATGAAATTTCTCAGGATCTGAACCCGTCTAAACATGAAATTATTTTATGTTTTTTTATATGCCAGAGTTCAGCGACCTTGGCCCTTCAAGTGTTTTGGAGCTACATCTCCCATGATGCTCAGGTAGTCAATAGAATGGCCGAATGTCATAGGAAATGTAGTTCCAAAATATCTAGGGTTGCTGACTCTGGATATACGATTTATATGCATAGCTTGAAGGTAATTTTTACACAGTATTTGTAATAATTATTTTCCTCCTTCACACGAGGCCAGGTGTGGAATTTTACACTTGTGACGTTATGTCATTGCTTAAAAGCTTTCAGATTCTGGTTCCTTTAGAATTTTAGATTTTTTGATAAGGGATACTGCACCTCTACACAAGTTACATAAAGAAAATTGAGGAATTCTGGTTATTTTGACCTAAAATTTGGAATATTTTAATGGAATTAGACTTCTTAATTGAGATATTATTAACTCTTAAGTTTGCTATCAGTTTTGGTTTAAAAATGATGCTAATTGTGCATGACAATCTTCTCTTTTTCAAGTCTAGAATATGTATTATCTGCACCTTCACACTGCATATTTTAATTATTCTTCATTCAGTACATCAAAATAGACCACAACATGTTAGTACAATATAAGTACAAAGAAGTAGATATTTCTAATGGTAAAAATGATTTTATTCAGTAGAGTCACTTTTACTAAGTCCTTCATTTTACTTCTCACAGTACTGTAGACCAGTGTTTCTTAAACCTGTCCATGGGACCCGCTGACACGCCAGGTTTGACAGATATCTGAAGCACAGCACAGGTGACATGATTTTGCTGCTCAGTGATTGCAGGATTCAGTCTGCATTTCCCCAAGTTGATCTGCAAAATCTGGCGCCTGGTAAGGGGTCCCGAGGACAGTTTTAAGAAACACTGCTGTAGATCACTAGCTCCGTGAACTCCAACTCCTCAAAAATAAAAGGAAAGAGGATATCATTTATTTATTTTCTTATCCTTTAAATATATAGTGCCAAAAATTCTGCAACGCTTTACCTGATCAGTGTACAAGGGGTTGATACATTGGAATACCACACATGGATGATGCCCTGATTTAGGGGGACCTTGTTCTCAAGGGAAATTACAATCTATGAAATGTACAAGCATTTTTTGAGTTAGGCGCATCCATATCATTAGGTGTCTTGCCCAAGGACACTCGCTGGTGGTGTCTTCTGAGAGGGATAGAGTCGTCTTTCCATGATTGTAGAGCAGCGACCTGGTGGTTAGGTTGAACCCGTTTCTCGTAAAGTCGAGACTTGCTTCTCCACAGTTGTATTGGAGGGATGTGCTGAATGGTATTTTGACTTGCTTCTTCGTGGTCGAAGGGTAGAGATGTTACCACTGGACTCCACAGCCAATATTGTGTGGTAGGTGAGTATGTACTCTTAGGTGTCTTGCCCAAGGACACTTACTGGAGAAATGCTCTGGCCGCTATTCAAACCTGGGTCTCCACGGTTATAGAGCAGTGATGTTACCTCTACTCCATCCAGCTGGATATAGTGCAGAGGTTTGCAATCAAGGTGAAGAGAAGGGTCAAGTAGTCACACTCACATGTTACTGAGCCCAATCCTGGCTCATCTAGTTGCACAAAGGACCAGTTCTTAAATCCTCCCTCCACGACTCCAAATCTCCACACCTTTTGGTATCTTTTACACACCTCCCTCACCTCTTCATATGGAGTATGGTGTATTTTGGTTTAAATTTTGAATGTTGTTACCTGGGATTGTAATATTCTAGAGCAAATGTGATGTGCCCCTTGCCTTGAGAAAGTGCTACTTTTTTGATGCTTGAGTACATGCACTACATGCACAGTTTATTACTGATCAAATTTTCCCCTGAGCGGTTGCCACTGATATAGAATTTGCGATTTATTTTTATTTTCTCTAGAAAAAAAACATGTTATTCTCTCACTTTACAGGACTTTCCATACCAGGCAAAATGTGCCAGTGTCATATTTTGATTAATTAAAAATTTACATAAAATGCTCAGCAGAGTTTACACAATTTAGCATTTTTAGTTTGTGTCGTTTTAACAATCTCTGCTCCACTTTCCTATTTTGGTTAAATTATTCAATTCTACGAAGAGTTTACTTCTCAGAAAATAAAGAAATCTTTTTTTTTAAAAAAAACCCTGTAGCAAGCAATTTCATTATCTAACAACTTGAACCACACACATACAATAATGCAAAGTGCAGGATATTTATTGCACACTGATAAGATGCTGTAATATTAGAATTCATAGCATCCTCATAGTTCAAATGTCAAAATTGACTCACTGCAGCACTTGAATTGATAGATGTTCCCCTTTAGACAGATGGAGCACGTAGTGCAGGATCCTTGCCCAGACCATCAGTGTGCAAATATTAATAGCGCCATGCAAAAAAAAAAATATTCTACCAATAGAGTATATTACACAAAGCACCCGCTGGTGCATGTTCTAATGAAGCTGCTGATGTATGCTAATATGATATGCTTAATGGAGCCTCCACTAGTAATTGCACCGGGTTATTTGAAAAAGGGATGGTCTTACATTTTATGCAGTGTCAATGGAATTCAATTACATTCACTACATTGGTTAATTTTACCCGTCAAATGCACTTCGCCTTTCTGCTTCACATGAAATAACCCTTTTGGGATCATTTAGTAGATGGTGATTATATCATTTTCTCTTTTTTTTTTTAAGACGTCTCTCACGTTTGACAAAGTAAATACTTTAAACTAAGGGTACTCTGCTAACTAGAATCCATACTGTTTGCCAAATGCTTGAATTCTTTCATATCAATGAATGCATTTGAATTAGGCATTGTACAGGAAATAAATTATGTTACACATTGAAACCTCTTTAGTTATAGCTTAAAGAAAATTAATTCCACCTGATGATATACAGGGTCCCTTTTTATTTTAAGTGGGGGAAAAAAATCTGATGACTTTCTTTCTTGCTTGCTTCAATCACAATCTGTTAATGCTGGCGAGAGCGATTTTAACCTGCAATCTGCACCATATAATAATATTGCTTATACAAATTCACATACAATTATCATTTTTTTCGGTCAATCACAGTAAAAATAACTTTTGTAAAGTGCAAAAAACCAAACACTGAGTTATGTAACGCTATGTATACTTGGGTTATTACAGTTTCAACATCATAACATCATTCAGGGTCCTCTTTTCCTATTTGCTAATGTTACAGTATGTCTGTTTTGTTCTTCCCATTGTGCTGTGAAATAAAAAAATAAGGAGTCAACAACACTGATGTTTTGGTCACAGTTTAGATCTTATGGAATGTATTTTAACCCCTTCACTGCTGACGACACGTCCTCAGTTACTCCCGCTGTATGCTGAGGACTTGTCCCACACGTCATCAGCTTTGCGGGACCCCCGGCGGAGATAATCACTTCTCTGTCCAGGGTCCCACGGCGGTCTGACTTCAGCGTCTTCAGACGCTGAAGTTAAGACCTGCCCAACGTTAATGACGTCATTTCCAGGCGACCCCCCCGGCAATGCCAGGAGATCGCCTGGAAGGGAGGGAGGATCCGTTAGGATCCCTCTCCCTCCCGATTGGGAGGTCCAACAAAGAAAAGCCAGGCACCACTTAAAAGGGGAGAGTCTCCCCTTTTAAGCGGTGCCTGGATTTAACCCCTTAGGTATTGGTTCGCACTTCGGCGCCTTGCGGCGCCGAAGTGCGGCCTAGCTCCGGTGGGGGCCACCATCTTGGATGGCGGCTCCACCCCCGGGTCCCCCCTAGCTGCCTGACATCCTCACGCATAGTGTGATGATGTCAGATAGCCGGGGAATTCCTAGCTGCCTGGAGATTTCCCAAGGAAATCCCCTGGTGGAGATAGGGGGTTCGTTTGATATATCTCCAGAACCGTGGCAGATAGGGGGTCATGGAGGATGTCATTCGAAAGGCCTGAGCATGGACATTCGAATGATACCCAACATGACCAGTTATAAAGTAAAAAACGTTTTTTAAAAAATAAAATAATAATAAAAAATTAAAAAATATAAAAAAAACATGTATTTTTTTGTGTTGTTTTTATCAATGCAGCAATATTGTGCAAATTTCAATTATATTGTTAACAATGATGCTGTACTAATGATTTTTTTCTACGGGGTGCATTTGCTAAAAATCACGTAATTCCCTCCAAAAAATGTAATAAGTCCCCATTTCTAATTTGTGTACAAGTGCACCCCATAGAAAATATAACCGCAAATGTTCATGTGATAAAAGGTGAAAAAAACACTTTACACGCTGCAGATGATTTAAAATTCAAATTTTATTGCATTTTTTGTTATAATATACAGGCAGGACATGACGAATACATATAAAAATGATATATTGTGAATCTGCCGAGTCTGCTGGAAAGAACGATATATAATATGTCTGGGTCGTATAATAACATGTGGCTTCAAATCGCATTTAAACATGATGAGCGAAAGCGGTAAAAATTAGCTCAGCACACAGCGGTGAAATGCCTCAGCAGTGAAAGGGTTAAGAATAGATCTTATGAAATGTAATCTAAGAAGAGATTTTATGGAATGTATTTTAAGAATAGATCTTTCAGAATGTAATCTAAGAATAGATCTTAAGGAATGTATTCTAAGAATAGATCTTATGGAATGTGTTCTAGGAATAGATCTTATGGAATGTGTCCTAGGAATAGATCTTATGGAATGTGTTCTAAGAATAGATCATATGGAATGTATTGTCCAGTTGTCAAGTAACAAGCGCCGCGGCGAAGGAAACGCAGGCTTAAGCAAATCACTATCCGTCTACACCAGACCCAAAATAATGACTACGCAGCCCACAATCCCATGCGCGTGCTTGCCTAACTGTTCTGGCAAGGTCTTCGCTCCAGAAGGGCATGCCACATGATGAAATGATCACAGGGTTGCAACGCAGTATCCGCCTACTCTCAACCCGGAGTACTGACTACTTTGCCCACAATCCCTGTTCCAACTTTCCTTGTACTATTCGTCACCCTGCCACTACAAACCGACTTTTTATCCAAGAGGCTTACTGTCTGAACCAGAGCCGGTTTGAAAATCTGGTCATGCACCCCAAAATAGAAAAAACAGTCCAGCGACTGCACCCCACAACAATTCACGGTGTGGTAGATAGACTCAAGCTTAACAAAGGCAAATCTCTATGTTAGCGTGGATCGAATATCAGGCAGAAGCAGATCTTAATAAGTTTTAGATTTTATTATGATAAGCCAAAAAAAGATATATCACTGTGCATTTGGGTTACAGAAAAATAGATATGATAATCAATAATTACACACACAAAGCAGCAAAAACAAAAGGGTTAAAACACAGAACTTACTCACACGTCAGCAAGCTAAAGGGCATCTGTAACTCCTGGGGCTGGAGATTGGAAACATGGCAAATCATCACTTCTTATGTGAGCCCCAATTGAAAAGGGTAACATTACTGCTCTACATGGAGAGAGCCTGTGGAGACATGGGTTCGATCCCGGCAAGAGCTCCTCTCCAGGAAGTGTCCTTGGGCAAGACACTTAACGGTACATACTTGCCTCCCAGGACATACTTGAAAACGAGAGAAATCTCAATGTATCCTTCCTGGTAAAATCCTTTCTCCAAAAAAAAAAGAATAGATCTTATGGAATGTGTTCTAGGAATAGATCTTATGGAATGTGTTCTAAGAATAGATCTTAAGGAATGTAATCTAAGAATAGATTTTATGGAATGTAATCTAAGAATAGATTTTATGGAATGTAATCTAAGAATAGATTTTATGGAATGTATTCTAGGAATAGATCTTATGGAATGTATTCTAAGAATAGATTTTATGGAATGTATTCTGAGAAAAGATATTATGGAATGTAATCTAAGAATAAATCTTATGGAATGAATTCTAGGAATAGATCTTATGGAATGTATTCTGAGAAAAGATATTATGGAATGTATTCTAAGAGTAGATCTTATGGAATGTAATCGAAGAATAAATCTTATGGAATGTATTCTAGGAATATATTTTATGGAATATATTTTAAGAATAGATTTCATGGAATGTGTTCTAGGAATAGATCTTATGGAATGTGTTCTAAGAATAGATCTTATGGAATGTATTCTAAGAATGGATCTTATGGAATGTGTTCAAGGAATAGATCTTATGGAATGTGTTCTAAGAATAGATCTTAAGGAATGTAATCTAAGAATAGATTTTATGGAATGTGATCTAAGAACAGATTTTATGGAATGTAATCTAAGAATAGATTTTATGGAATGTATTCTAAGAATAGATTTTATGGCATGTAATCTAAGAATAGATTTTATGGAATGTAGTCTAAGAATAGATATTATGGAATGTATTCTAAGAATAGATTTTATGGAATGTATTCTAAGAAAAGATCTTATGGAATGTATTTTAAGAATAGATCTCTTGGAATGTAATCTAAGAATAGATCTTATGGAATGTATTCTAGGAATAGATTTTATGGAATGTATTCTAAAAATAGATCTTTTGAAATGTATTCTAAAAATAGATCTTATGAAATGTAATCTAAGAATAGTTTTTATGGAATGTATTCTAGGAATAGATTTTATGGAATGTAATCTAAGAATAGTTCTTATGGAATGCATTCTAGGAATAGATCTTTTGGTATGTATTCTAAGAATAGATCATAGGCGTGCGCACGGGGTGTGCCAGGTGTGCCTGGGCACACCCTAATCAGACAGCTTTTTTTTTTTTTTTTTTACCGTGACTGCCGCTGGCCGAACCCGCAGCTCCAGCGCTCATCGCTGTCATCTGCTCTGAGAGCGAGGAAGATTAGGCAGCAGGCTACCACAGGAGCTTCTCCAAACACCCTCTACTGACTGATCGCGGAGGTGCAGGTGCACATGTGACGTGTCATCACATGACTTCCGAGCAGACGTCATCATGTGCGCCTGCGCGTGGCACCCAGCGCCAGTATTGTGTGTGAAGAGACTCAAGGTGGGGTTGCCTGCTGCTGCAGTTCAGCCACCTGCTATGGATGGGGCCCTTCCTACTCCTCCTGCCACGTGAGGGGCCCCCTGTAGTTTGGAAGACTCTGAGAGCTGCTGCACAGACACGGAGACAGAAGCCCCGCCCCCACATGCCTGCAGAGCTGAACTCTCCAAGGAAGAAGTAAGCAGCAGCTAAAGCAGGGGGGGGGTGAGTCAAGGGGGCAGTAGTGTGTGTGGCATTAAGTGTCTGGGGAGGAAGTCATAGAATGGGGGGGTTAAGACAGTGTCTGGGGGTGTAGAGGAGCCAGTGTGGAAACTGTGTGTGAGGGGTTAAGACAGCATCTGGGGTGGAGAGAAGACTGTGTGTGTGTGAGGGGTTAAGACAGTGTCTGGGGTGGAGAGAAGACTGTGTGTGAGGGGTTAAGACAGTGGGGGTGGAGAGAAGACTGTGTGTGTGTGTGGGGGGTTAAGACAGTGTCTGGGGTGGAGAGAAGACTGTGTGTGAGGGGTTAAGACAGTGGGGGTGGAAAGAAGACTGTGTGTGTGTGTGTGTGAGAGGAGTAAAGACAGTGTCTGGGGGTGGAGAGAAACGTGTGTGTGTGAAACCTGTGAGGGGTTAAGACAGTGTCTGGGGGTGGAGAGGAGCGTGTGTGTGTGAAACCTGTGAGGGGTTAAGACAGTGTCTGGGGGTGGAGAGGAGCGTGTGTGTGTGAAACCTGTGAAGGGTTAAGACAGTGTCTGGGGGTGGAGAGGAGCCATTGTGTGTGTGTGTGGGGGGGGGGGTTAAGTGAGTATGTATATATTATATAATAAATATAAACTTTATTATATATTTTAAAATAATGAACTAAATATAATTAAAATATTTTATTAATATGTACTTATTATAATTTATATTCACTTTAATAATTATTTTAAAATAACATTTATATTAATATTTGAGTTCTATTTCTGTGGATTCTGTGATACGCTCATACGCACAGCACATTACTGTGTTATACTGTGATGCTCTGATACAGTAATATGTGCTGTGTATGTGCATATCACAGAGCTCCACAGCAATAAAAGGCCCGCTCATACACAGAACAAACACAATACTGTAAGTTTTATTGCTGTGGAGCTCTGTGATGTGCGCTGTATATGTGCATGAGTTTTATTGCTGCGGAGCTCTGTGATGTGCGCTGTATATGTGCGTGAGTTTTATTGCTGCGGAGCTCTGTGATGTGCGCTGTATATGTGCGTGAGTTTTATTGCTGCGGAGCTCTGTGATGTGCGCTGTAAATGTGTGTGAGTTTTATTGCTGCGGAGCTCTGTGATGTGCGCTGTATATGTGCCTGAGTTTTATTGCTGCGGAGCTCTGTGATGTGCGCTGTATATGTGCCTGAGTTTTATTGCTGCGGAGCTCTGTGATGTGCGCTGTATATGTGCATGAGTTTTATTGCTGCGGAGCTCTGTGATGTGCGCTGTATATGTGCGTGAGTTTTATTGCTGCGGAGCTCTGTGATGTGCGCTGTATATGTGTGTGAGTTTTATTGCTGCGGAGCTCTGTGATGTGCGCTGTAAATGTGCGTGAGTTTTATTGCTGCGGAGCTCTGTGATGTGCGCTGTATATGTGCCTGAGTTTTATTGCTGCGGAGCTCTGTGATGTGCGCTGTATATGTGCCTGAGTTTTATTGCTGCGGAGCTCTGTGATGTGCGCTGTATATGTGCGTGAGTTTTATTGCTGCAGAGCTCTGTGATGTGCGCTGTATATGTGCGTGAGTTTTATTGCTGTGATTCTCTGTGATACACTCATACACACATGCTGTCCTCCAAATCATCTGGGAGCAGGCTGCTTGTTGGCACTGTGAAGCCCCATAATGGAAATTTGCCTAAGACCTCAACATATCTGGAGCCGTTTCTGCATGCGAGTACCAGACCAGGACCTGTCAGCAAACCAGTGCCGGCAAGACCAGCCATAGCATTGCCAGCCAATTTCACCAGCCATAGCCAGCCCGAGCCACACATAAAGTTAAGGTGAGCTTGGTGGAGCCAACCTGGGATAATATTCCATAGTTGTCGATAACATAACTGCAGGAAACATTACACATAACGTCTCCTGTAGTTATTTTATCATCTGGAAACGCTATTCCATTTGAGCCGCATGCTGAGCTTGTGGCTCTAATGTAGCGTTTCCAACCCATGCATAGGTTACTGTACGTTATCATCTCCTATATTTACTATGGGAGACGTTAATTGTGAGCTTTGTGTGGGAGCACAGACTATTCCAAAGTAACCTGCGCTTCCACACCGGAGATGGTATTTCACTGTGAAATATGGTCTACACAAAGCTGATTTTGCATTCTCCTACCCCCTCCCCATTAAATTCCATACTCGCTTCTCATCCCGCGGTAAAAAAGGTAGCGCGATCCGCTGCTTCTTCTCCCCGGGAGCAGAGTGAGACTGGGAACATATAGTTCCTAGTCTCCTTCTGCAATTCTTATGCGGTGGTGCGCGATCTCACGAGAATGAGCTCAGGCACAGCTCGCGGCTGGGACGCACAAGGCTCCATGGGTGGGATCTGGTGGGGGTCCCTTGCTTTATTTGGTCTGGGGGGCCCTGAGTCTTGTCAGTCCGCCCCTGGCACTGAGGCAAAAAGAGTCAAAGGATACTTGTGAGAGGCGTGAGTGCTGAAACTTGTGGATATATATATATATATATATATATATATATTTATGTTTGAGCTTTTGGGTGCACACCCTAATGTAAGAGGCTGTACACTCCTATGGAATAGATGTTATGGAATGCATTCTAAGAATAGCTCTTTTGGAATGTAATCTAAGAATAGATCTTCTGGAATGGATTTTAAGAATAGATCTTTTGGAATGTTTTCTAAGAATAGTTCTTTTGGAACATTTTACAAAAAGTGGAATACTCCGGCACTACTGGGAAAATACAAGGCCATTGCACTGGATGGATATTAATTGAATGATGCTGCAAGAATTTGCTTATCCAACATACCAGCTGACCAACTTTTTGCTGGCAAAACAATGAAGGAGAAAATCAGACATTTGTGGAGTCATGGTTACCTGATTTCAAAGTGCTATGAGATGTAACAACACCATAATTTGTAATATCATATTTTTTCCTTTTTTAGCCAAATCCCTAAAACACCCAAATCCTAAATTGCGTTCCCGTTTAATTTAACCTGCCCTGCTGACTCTGAAAATGCCCCATTATCACAAGATCTGTTATAACTGCTTATACACTGTGATTTAACATGTTATACTATATAGTAATATGATTAACCTCATGACATTGTGACTTTGCTACAATAATATAGATAATGCATACCCTAAGCTTTTAAGTGAAGTTTTTGTATTAAACCACGTTACACATGACATGTTAGTGCATATGATTAAAGTTATGCAATTGTAAATTCAATAGAATGTTGCATGTACAGGTACCCATAGGTAGGAGTGGATGCTAGCATAGGTAAAGATGCCACGGCATCCAATACATCAACATCATAAAGCTGCATATAAATGTCTATTAAAACGTTACAGCACCAAACATAACATATTGGTCAAAGAGCACACCTGAAATGAACAAGCTGAAGGAACTGTGTGTATAGGAAGCTAAACACTAACGCTGAATAATTGCCAATACACAGTGTCCATTGTGGTGTCTATATTGGATAATCATGCAAGAACCTCATAGTAATACGTAACCTTAGAATGCACTGTTACCACCAAACCTTAAAAAATGTCCGAATGAAGTCTCCAGGGCATTCTACGGAATGCTGCAGAAGTAGTGGCCAGGAATCCTTTTTAAAAAAAATATTATGACTTCTCAACCAATCCGGAAACTCTTCAAGGTAGTAAGAATATAATATAAAAAAGTAAAGTAATTATCTTGCTTACACAAACTTGTTTCTAGTCCAACAAAATTTAAAGTCTCCGTGCTTTTAGCTTTATAGACTTCCAGCTGTAGCATACTCTACATTAATAGCTGTTACATACGTACACCAATTCCTCAGAACCCCCAAAAGAGAGGGGTATTATGAGGTTAAAGAGATGCAGATGCACTCAGACCCTTATATACGTGCTGCTACATTTATACACTAGAGTGGTATAGAGCTATACACTGCATAGCAGCCCTTTTGTATAACTCAGTGCAGCATGAAACTGCATGGGAGTAATTCATCATAACATGTTTAAAAGTATGTAACTTTGCAAAGTATTTATCTGCACAGTAAGCAAGATTTAACAGATCATCTGCTGTAGACATAAATGCTGTGGTCGCTGAGCGTTACAGCAGACGTTTAATTAACAGGCTTCAAAACCTGATGAAACCTGAACACAAAGAGACATAAAGCAAATAATATCCTAATAAGAGCAGAGCAAATTGCTACCTCTCCTAGAAATGTGCTACTTAACCAGACAGATAAAAGTGAATGTAGGACACAGAACCACGGTATATAGAAAGAGCTCGGCATTTTTACTTGAATTACATTTCACCGTTTTCTTCCAAAACAGCACTGAGTACAAAAATAAATTATCCTAAGACATAAATGCTAAGCAACGACTTGCCAGCTATGAGCAAAATAAAAAAAGAACACTGGTAGAATTAATTACTGTACGAGTGGCACATAGCATGAGCCATCATCTGAAATGAAAATCCATCATTCATGGGATGGTACAGTCACATTTAAACTAAACAGAGCATAGTTGTGAAGCAACTTGTAAATCTGCCTCCAGCTGTAGCACAGCAGTGACGCGGTTATAATATGTATATGACAAAGTAACTAATGAGAAATTTTGCGCAAAAATACAAATAAACGTATGCAATGCAAACGAATGATACTCACGTACCATATGTCTCTTAATCAAACAGAGTGGAAAGATACAATGCATTTTGTGAGTATTGAGCATAAATATGTAACTCATTCTGTGCAGCGTGATTTATTTTGTGTACTTTCATGTAACAACTTTTTCTCCAACACTGGTAATAAATGGGTAGGGAGGGACCATGCAATGATCTTTACCTCTTGCCAGCTCGTAAGGCTAAATTATGACAGCGCCGCTACCTGCCATTCTATATAAACATAGATAGAAAGCTAGATAGATAGATATATAAACAAAAGCACATGTGGTAAACAACATTTAGGAAGATGGCGTTGTTTTCTGTTTTGAAAAATATTATCTTTAAAATATAGCTCCAGTCTTTTGGCTGGGGATGAGTTAAACCCCCGTTTTAATTTACAGTCTGTAATATAGTTTTGTTGGCAGGGATTCATAAATCTGTTTCATCAGTATGACTGCTGAATGATAATAGTGCTTTCTCTGGAGCCGACTCTATCTCCTGCAAGCTCGCCTCTTAGGCCATGGAGGATTCAGCTGTAGGGATATCACTTGGTGCCAGTCTTCACAGAATCGTAAGCATTATTGAAAATGTGCTGGAGCCTCACATTATTATGCAGGGCCAGGGTCATTAAAATTTTATCATATAAACCCTGCCGTCTGCACAGAAGAGGAATTGAGATCCTTGGCAGAGGATGATCACATATTTTATCAGTTTTCTGAAAGGGAAACCAGCAGGTTCAGAGCAGAAGAGAAACAGAATAATATTCTCTTTAATATAAACATAATATTATGTCAAAACCTTCCGAAATTGACATTTATCTACCATGGTTAATATTAACTTCTCCTCTAGACTAGCTGAATGTCTCATGGCTGCATGACAATTCATACTAGTCACACTCGATATGCTTTCCCCATGTTTTACTTTCAGACACTTTTACTTACTGGGTAATGTGAATGAAAGAGAAAATAAGAGAAAAAAAAACTACCATCGATTATATGTTTTGCTTTAAGGAACAATTCCGAATTTATAAGGAATTTTTCTGGGTCGATAGATATAAATAAAAATCCAATTACGCTCAAACTATATAAGATAGATAATTATAGAAAAAGTATTCAGGATATCAGCAATGTTAGTTTGCAGAAATAAAGGACTCTATTACATTCCTTGCGCAAACGTTAACGCGTGCGCAAAAACGTATTAACGCGAGGGTCAAAACCCTTTGCGCAGAACGCCGTATTACTATGACCGCGCAAAAAATGCATGTTAACGTCTACCACGGGTGAACCTGCGCGAACGCTGTGCGAGCTTACTGTACTGCGTGCGTCCTATACTTAACATTGTGAGCGCAAATGCGTTTGTGCGCTGGTACGCGGATGGTATTACAATCTATGCGCAAAATTTAACGGACAACGTTAAAGCTGGTGTTAATGGCAAATCTGAATGTCCTGGCCGAAACCAAATACACCAGCCCAAAAAAAAAATACAGCAAAGTATTCTACACATTCTACGCATACCCAAACAATAGAATTGAGACGTTGTGCGTGTTTTTATTATTGCTGCAGCATATATACTCAGATTGATTTTGACAGGCGCAAAAACTTAATGACAATTGTGGTTCTTAATTCTGATTGGCTGCATCGCGTAAAAATATAGTCCGCACACTGATTTCTATGCGCAATGTTAATGTGCGCGTGTTTTTGCGTGTTTTTTTTACATGCGTTCGTTTTTGACGGATGAGAATTGTAATACCATAGTTAAATTCTGCACGTTAAAGTTTAACGCTTCGCACACAAATTAACACGCTGCGTGAGTGTTTTTGCGCAAAGAATGAAAGAGCCCAAAGTGTGTAAAACATCTCCGACCAAAAGTTACTTTCATCTACAATTTAGTAACTTTACTAATGGTAATAGTCAAGGAATTAATCAACATTTCTTCAACTGTGATTATTTGTTATAGAGTTTCTTTGTTTATAGCTGTAAAAGATGACCATAAGTGGTACTGTTATTTCATTTTTCTAATTATCTGGTGGTCTAGTCACTGAGTAGATGCAGCATAACGCAACTCAACTACAAAATTAGAGGTGCACATAATGGTACCAACTCTAGAAGGTTGATTTAAAGTAAAAAAAACAAAGTTAATCACTCATCTCAATTCCTCCCAGCAAGCAGAGAGCTGAAAAAAGTGTAGGCTTATTGTCACCATTTAAACTGTATCGGACACTCCAAAGTGTCACGCATTGACCGCAAGGCTGTCCCTGTCACAAGGCAAAAGTAGACTTTGACGAATATTGAGGCAAGTCCCATTCTCACTGTGATGAAACGAAGGAGCAACAATGGAACGGATTCATTGTGTCCATTGGCAGATCAACCAAGACAGCGATCCTGGCTCCACAATCCAGAATAAAACGGCTAGGGCAAGAAAAATGGATGCAAGAAAAACTGATGAATGTGTCCTGACCAAGCAGTACATGTTGCTCATAACTCATTCAACAGGTAAGTCACGAAAGACAAAAAACAAAATGTCTCAAAGAATATGCAAGAAAATTTAACACAAAGCTCACATAAGTATTGATGGTTTCCTAGCCCTGAGATCATGCACACAGTCGTCCTAACTTTTGTGGCGACAGTCAGCCGATATTGTATCATTCTGCGGTCATTTAGGATAGCTCCTCCTTGGCATCTACACCCATTAGCTACTAGCTCACATGTAAGAAATGCACAATGCTTTGTGCCTGTTGACTTTGGCTTTGCAATGGGGTTGACTCCAATTGTGCCCATAACATGTGTCTTGGACAATGACTTCTTCACAGATTTCTACATTTTACATACAATGATCTGCAACTCTTATGATCATGCATACACACACAAACATTAAATGCTGTTGAAAAATATTAATTTCTTTTTTAATTAATTTTGCATTGATTAGCGGGGAATTTGTAGGCCTCGTAGCTATTTATTATAAAATTTTAAGGTGGTTATTCACTAAATACCGCACTTTCATTGAAAGAACAGTGTTTTAATTTCAGTGAACAACTGTAAAGTGAGTACGGTGAAACTACAGAGATTTCAATATTTAGGGATCAGTCATCTTAGATGTACTTTTTATCTTTCTACCATAATTTCTGCTGGAGTTCTTCAGTATATTTCTCAGCATAGGTTCCTATGTGATTTCAACCAATGTTTCCACTGTAGTGTAGCACAGATTTCATAACAGTTTCCATTGTTGTTTCAGTTGAAGTTATCTAGGGTTGTGTTCTACCATTTTTTTCATAGTTATTTCTATGGAAGGTCTATCGAGATCACCACCTTAAAATCACCTTGATATACACGATATTGCCAAAGGTATTCGCTCACCTGCCTTGACTCGCATATGACCTTAAGTGACATCCCATTCCTAATACATAGGGTTCAATATGACGTCGGTCCACCTTTTGCAGCTATAACAGCTTCAACTCTTCTGGGAAGGCTGTCCACAAGGTTTAGGAGTGTGTTTATGGGAATTTTTGACCATTCTTCCAGAAGCTCATTTGTGAGGTCACACACTGATGTTGGACGAGAAGACCTGGCTCTCAGTCTCCGCTCTATTTCATCCCAAAGGTGTTCTATCGGGTTGAGGTCAGGACTCTGTGCAGGCCAGTCAAGTTCATCCACACCAGACTCTGTCATCCATGTCTTTATGGACCTTGCTTTGTGCACTGGTGCACAGTCATGTTGGAAGATGAAGGGGAAGGCTCCAAACTGTTCCCACAAAGTTGGGAGCATGGAATTGTCCAAAATGTCTTGGTATGCTGAAGCATTCGGAGTTCCTTTCACTGAAACTAAGGGGCCAAGCCTAGCGCCTGAAAAACAACCCCACACCATAATCCCCCCTCCAAGCTTTACACTTGGCACAATGCAGTCACACAAGTACCGTTATCCTGGGAACCGCCAAACCCAGACTCGTCCATCAGATTGCCAGATGGAGAAGCGCGGTTCGTCACTCCAGAGACCACGTCTCCACTGCTCTAGAGTCCAGTGGTGGCGTGCTTTACACCACTGCATCCGACGCTTTGCATTGCACTTGGTGATGTATGGCTTGGATGCAGCTGCTCGGCCATGGAAACCCATTCCATGAAGCTCTCTGCGCACTGTTCTTGAGATAATCGGAAGGCCACATGACGTTTGGAAGTCTGTAGCGATTGACTATGCAGAAAATTGGTGACCTCTTCGCACTATGCGCCTCAGCATCCGCTGACCCGCTCCGTCAGTTTACGTGGCCTACCACTTCATGGCTGTCATTGAGTTGCTGTCATTCCCAAACACTTCTACGTTCTTATAATACAGCTGCCAGTTGACTGTGGAATATTTAGGAGTGAGGGAATTTCACGACTGGATTTGTTGCACAGGAGGCATCTTATCACAGTTCCCCACTGGAATTCACTGAGCTCCTGAGAGCGACCCATTCTTTCACAGATGTTTGTAAAAACAATCTGCATGCCTAGGTGCTTGATTTTATATAGCTGTGGCCATGGAAGTGATTGGAACACCGGATTCTGATCATTTGGATGGGTGAGCGAATACTTTTGGCAATATAGTGTATTTACCATTGTTTCAAACACCCCCACAACAGAGGTAAATTGATAATAGCTGCAGTTTAAGCTTTTTACAGAAGGACAATGGTGTCACGTTTCCACCTTCCATCCAGGCCCCTGGTGGTGAGAGCGATCCAGGCCAGCTATTCCCTACCTGGGCCAAGCCATTCTGCCCTGTGCCGCTCCTCAGTTCCCCTGCAGCTGATCTGGCCTGGGATCACATGGCCTGTCTGCTCAGTCCTGGTTCCTATAAATATGCAAGCAGCACAGAGCTCCTGCTCTTGCATTGGTCCAGTTCCTAACAGTTCCTGTTCCTGTGTCACTGCTTCCTGTTATCGTGTCTTGGTATTTCTGTGTATGACCTCTGCTCTTCCTGACTACTCTCTCTGTGTATGATCTTGGCTTGGTATTGACGTTTCTTCTTGTATTTTCCCTGTGTTCTGTATAGTGATATTCTGGTTCCTGATTCCCGGCTGTTCTGACAATTCTATTGTATGTTCCTTGTGTCCTGTATGCCTGTTCTCAGTATTACCGAGCAGCATTATTTATCCTATTATAGAGGCCATTGCAAGGACCTCATCCTAGTTCAGGGTTCCCTGTGTTGCTACTGGGTGTGTGTATTGTCTTGTTGTATCCTGTTTAACCCTAGCCCTTCCTGTTCTCCGGTCTCTGTGTATTTCTTGTGAGGTTCCTTTCCTAGTATAGAAGCCATTGCAAGGACCTTTATCCCAGAGTTAGGGTTCCCTTTAGTTCAGTTCTCCTGCCATTTCCTGTTGTTCCAGTGCTGTCATTTCTCTTGTCTTGTATCTGTGTGCTGTGGTCTGTGTCTTTGCAGCAAGCAGCTAACCTGCCTCAAGGGCTACACATCCAGGATAACGGGCCCACCTTGGTTCACGCCGAGTGACCCCGGGACAAATGGTAGTACTGTTATTCACCTTAGTTCAGCATTGTTTGCATGAACATTGCATGCTGGTGTTGGATGCTTGTTCTCTGGATACCCGAAGATCCTCTGGATTTTTATCGTTGTTTGTAACAATAGTGAACATCATTGCTTAGTGACTAACCCACTACAAAAATGTAAAACTATTAAACTAACCAATACGTCTTTTACTTTATTATTAAAAGCTTTTATTTCCTAACTTTTATTCTTTTTATTGTTGCATGCTTTGCAAGATAAACCAACAGATTTAATTTAACTTTCACTTGGGTTTTACAGAAGCCTGAAATGAGTTGCAGGAATTTCTGGTATTTGATATGTTAACTTAATTTGAAATGCATTCATACATTCAGAGTGCTTTCCTTTCCAATTGAGTTTGGGCCAAAATAACCAATCAAATTCTCTAATTAAAAAAAAGCTCTTTCAGCTACTTATGTTCATTGAATATTGTTTACAAGAACAATGGCCTTGATTTCCAAGATCATTCAATCCAAAGGCTACCGGTGCACGTACACTGTACATTTCCGTTTAATGCTAGGCTTTTAAACCTAAATCATATTTTAAAGGCAAAGCTTGGCTAAACCTATATCACGTTGTTAATCTCCACATCAATTTATCATTACAATTGATGGGCTGTAATCATCATTGGCTTATATATTTTATACACATTTGACACTTTTCCCTACTTAACACTAAAATGGGAACTCTAAAGGGGAAAATCTGCACCTGCAGGTTTCCCCGTAGCGTCCCCATTTTGGCATTAGATTGCAGGGCAGAGTCAAGATCGTGGAGTGATCGCAGAAGGAGACTAGGAACTATCTGTCTCCAGTCTTACTCTACTCACAGCCAGTTGAAGTAACAGATCAGGCCACCATTCTAACCGGGGGATGAGAGGTAAGTATCTGATTTATTGGGGGGGGGGTTATGGTTGCTAAATAATTTAGCAAAAGCAGAATCAGTTAGCACCATCTTTTAGGCATCGCTAAAATTTCTGTTTGCACATCGGCGTGGTAATTAGCACTAGGACTTTGTATTACCTTACTTATCTTAAGGCTAATTACTGATTGCGCTCCCCATGTTAAGTATATGATGTGCAAAGTACAATAAGCTTACGCAATCACTGATGTGCTAACGGATTTTTCACGGGTCTAGCATTAGGGATTTTATTTTGGGATGCGTGCGTTAAAGTCACTTATCCTAGCATTAACAGTTGCTTATCCAAACGCTACAGTGAATGGGTTATTCAGAAAGCTATGAATTCGCCAGCGAATTGCACTGAACGGTGAATTTCACCATATGGTGCAATTTCGTGGCAGCTCATCTAATCAGAAAGCTGTCAATTCGCCAAATACTGGTGAATTGACAGCAAAATATGGCTCAGTTCTCCGCAGATTGCTGCAATTCAGCGGTGAAAATGTCAGTGAAATACCCTGATTTTCAGTGGTTCTGTTTGACAGGTTTAAACAAGCGAATTCCATTTATAAATCCCATTTATTCTTTTTATTTTCAGCAAACTTCTTGTTATTTATTTATTTTTTGGAACACCTATACGTACTTTTTTTTTACAAAATTTTTATTTTCCAATTCTTTTTAAAAGGTCTGTAACAGGACGTTTCATTATTTTTTTTTTAACGTTTTTTATTATTTAGACACACTTTAACCCCATAGTGACCTGACTGTTTTACCATTGTCTGTCTGGAAATGCCCATTGCTGGTTTTACATTGCTTTGCTGTTTTTGTTTTTTGCTCTTATTTTCCTCTTACTCGTTTACTGTACCCACACATATTATATACTGTTTTTCTCGCCATTAAATGGGCTTATTGAAGATACCATTATTTTCACTATATCGTATAATTTACTATAAGAAAATGTATGAAATATAATGAAAAATTAAAACGATGTATGTTGACACTCCTCTCCTGAGGATGCCAAACTTATCAGTGAAACACATTGAGTGAATGGATTATAACCCTTGAGTTGGTAATTTTGAGCCTATTTGCTAAAGCTGGTTTGGAATTTGCAGCACAATATATATATACATTTTTTTTCTTCTATCTTTCCTATCAAATGTGCACCCTTGAAGGTCCGTGTAATACTCGATTTGAGAATCTTGTGAATTATTATGTTCCTCTATACCACTTTCCCTAAATAGTGAATTAGAGGTGAACCTATAATGTATATGTAATATTCCGCCAGGCCAGCGGGTAAATACATACTGAATACACTGCAGTGATTAACTGTTTATATAAACACCACCTCCTATAAGCCTTGCTGGACTAATAATACGGCTATTACTTAATCATTGAGGTTATAATCAATGTGTGACTGTCTTTTAACTATGTTGGTTGATGGTTGTGTTCATTCAGACACAATTTTAGGAATTCCAATAAAAGTTAAATTTTAAATGGCTTACTTCAACATGTTCATATTTTGCTTTTTAATCCCATTCGCTGCTGAGCCATTTCACCTCTTCCTGCAGCATCATCGTTCACATTATAATTGAAATGTGAACAATGCTGCATTAATAAATTATTATTTTTTTTAAAAAAACACGTATTTATTTATTTATTAATTATTTATTTTTAGTTATATTTATTTTTTTGATTTTCTCAAAATATGGTCGTTTGGTATCACTGGAAAGGCCATGCTACCAGGCATCCAATTGGGAGATACTGGGGTCCAAAGGAGCCCATTGTGTGTATTGTCATATTTATTTATTTATTTATTTATAAAGGATTTTACCAGGAAGGATACATTGAGATTTCTCTCGTTTTCAAGTATGTCCTGGGTAATATGACGCATTACTATCTAGTGTTTTGAGCGCTTTTGTCTCGGGGGGGTGGAGGAGTGAATGTTAAAAAAGAGAGAAGTCTCAATGTATCCTTCCTGGTAAAATACTTTATAAATAAATAAATAAATAATGTTTAGATACGTCAGTAGGGGATGTATTGTGTTCTTTATGCTACTCGAGATAAGAGATGGCAGCTGAATGAGATAAACAACACAGTAAACATGACCGCACACTGGATAATAAATATTGGTGCTATTTAAATGATGACAATAATAATAATAAATAATAATATACGTATTTGCTATTCCACTTAGCTCTCCTCCCTCTAGCGCTGAGAACCAACAAAATAAATATACAGAGATAGATCTAAAAAACACAAAATAGAAACATAATACAGAAAGTATTGTTCTGAGGAAAAAGGTATGGGTGTTTTCTATGATGTTTGGTCATGTAGAAGCTCGTTATAGAAGGGCATTTTGATGGAGGCTGGTTGTTGTACTGTATATTTTCTTCTGCTAGTGTAAATGTAATTTGCACATGAAAATGCAGGGAAGATTTTAGCCTGTTTTACTGGAAAGCTGACTTGGCACCAGTTCAGGGTGATGAAGTTATTGAAGATATTTTGCTTGAACAGGCTAATGAAAGTCCACACAGATGCAGAATTCTTAAACTGAAAACACATCAGCCAGTGACTGCCTATCCCATAATCCAAGGAAATGTGAAGATTGATGTAGCAGCGAGAGCAGCATCTCTAAAAGGAAAACCTAAATATTTTCATTGGCATATCAGTACAAAGTACAATCATCTCAAGACATTCCTTCTGTATAACCCATAGCATTGAGAGACATTTAGGAAGAAAAACATTCTAATTCTGCTGATGATCTGAAGAATAACATGATTTAGCTAGGACTGACATTTTTTTTGAGAAAGACAAGGAAGGATACATTGGGATTTCTCTTGTTTTCAAGTATGTCCTGGGTGACGAGTATGTACCGTTAGGTGTCCTGCCCAAGGACACTTACTGGAGAGGTTGCTCGCTGGGATCGATATGGGATGAGACAGAAAGTGGGATGAGACAGAGAGTCACTTTTTGCCATACATGCCGTCTGACATAATGAGGGAACTGACGCATAAATTTATTCAATCTATGTTAAGCCATGTAGGAAGAGATAATATGTTCAAACTTTTAAAAAAAAAATAATATATTACCGATGTGAGGAAGTTTTGTGAAGAGGATTCACAGGAAGTTGATTTGTTATCTTTGCTAAAATAGGAAATACGGTTCTCAGGGTTAAGAATAAGGATGATAAAGAATTTGTTATTTGTTTTTCACATTGATCGAAGTAAACCTGCAAATGTATCTGTGTACGAATCTGTTTACTGGCACTTGTATCTCGTTACAGAATGAACGAGAGCGAGACAAATGTTTGTTGACATGTTGTTGATACTTAAGTGATTGTAAATTCACAGAACTTGGTTAGGACTTTTTTATGAACTACTGGTTAATTGGACACTACAGGCCTTTTTTGGACTTTCCAAGAGGAAGAGGCAAAAACGTGAAACCGACAATATTCCACTATTGGAAAAGACTCTAAAAGAAACAGAGATATGGTTTTGGATTATTGGTTACATTATATGTCCAATGTGCTTTATATTGGTTCATGGTCAAGAATGTCACTTCTATACGCAGATGGCGAAAAAACACATAGGACAGTGATTACATTGATTTTGCTAAAGATACGGTGTTGCATTGATCTAGTGATTATGGGGTTAAACTAGATTGTGAAAATTAAGGATTAGTTAAGGAAAAGAGTAAACAAATGATTCTGTTTGCTTTGATGGAGTGGTACATGCACAAGTATTCCACCTGTCTAACATATTATGAGACTAACTGGTGAAAATATTTATATAATTTATTTATTTATATTATTTATTTATAAAGTATTTTACCAGGAAGGATACATTGAGATTTCTCTAATTTTCAAGTATGTCCTGGGTATGAATGCTGAAAACTTGAAATGCCAATGAGTATGAGGTAACATTGGCTCTTTCCATAGGAACTAATAGTGTGTGATTCTTTAATACTTGGAATCTCATACACCCGTGATCACGTTCCATACCAATATTAGTCATATTTGGTTACACTATTCCTCCTCCGCAACTGATGTAAACACAAATCTATTTTGTTTTGCTCCATTTCATATCTACAGTATATGCCTTTACATTTTCAAATTATCATTAAACGTTCACGGATGATGGCTGATGATGTCCTCAAGGTTGCTATAATACCTTTAGGTACTAAAGGTCCTTCATCATATCTGACTCCAGAAGAACATCAAGGAATATATAGATAATCAAAAAGTAATTTTAACTGTTGTTTACCCCTTCCATGTCGGGCAGGTGGCGCCCGGTGGGAGGACTTTAATGCCAGCCATGGGGGGTACTAGTACGCCCCTGTTAATTGGCTTCTGCGATGGGCCCCTCCTCCGGCCAGCCTATTCAGCTGACATGCGGCATTGGCTGCTGGGGGGACGGCTTGAACCAGGCTGTACTGCAGCAGCGAATGGCAAGTGGTGTGCGTCAGCTAGTGGGGAGGCCCATACATGCTAGCACGGTGAATAATTCCTCCCTGCAGCGTTCAGGCCCACCTGCCGGGCGGATGGCATAGTACACCCCGCAGCATCAATGGCATCAATGCAAATTGGGGCTGGACGTAAGCAGGAATATGGAGCCCATAGGCCTGCCTTGCCGAGTTTAGACCCATCTGCTGCTAGGATATCATAGCACGCCCTGTGATGGGGAGGAGTTAATATGGATTGTTTACATATCAGATACAGGGATCCCAATGGGACATAGGCGAACCATTCCCTAAATGTAAAACTTATGTTGCTGAATGTTGATTTTCAAAAATGGTTGTCACATTTGACTGGATATATGTATAAAATAGATAAGAGAGAAGTCAATGAAAGGAAAATATCAGTTATAGAGACTATTCTAGGTAGAATGGGTGCCGCTGAAAGATTTTTGAACAGAATAGACAATGATTCTCTGAGATTGAGAGTGAGAAATTTAGCTGAGCACGTCCTGCCGCATGGCCAATTCGCTGGGGAGGACGCGCTGAGTGCGTCCTCCCTTTGCAGCGGCGATCGGCCGGTATTCCGGCCCCCTGGTGCGGGCTGACACCCTCGATGTCAGCCCAGCCTCCGGGACCCAGGCGGGCGCGATGATGTCTATTACAGGCACACCCCCCGCCATTGCAGGGAAGGTGCCTGAAGGGGAGGGGGAGAGGTCCTTTTGATCTTTCCCCTCCCCATCCATGCAGGCCATCAGGAAAAGGCAGGCACCGCTTGGAAGGGCAAAGCCTGCCCTTCTAAGCGGCAGCTGTCTTTAACCCCTAGGGGGCTGGATCGCGATATGGCGCTAACATGCGGCGTATCGCGGTCCCCTCCTGGAGCTGGCCGACATCTTGTAACATTAAATGTTTCTATACATCCTACAAATCCGCCCCTTCACGGGCAGGTTATGGGGACCTCCTAGGCACGATATTTGAAGGAATTTTTTCATTTCTATTTTTAACCCTTATTTCATGGAAAACTCACTGTTCCTTTAACAGACCCCCATACACCTTTTATGGCAAATATCTTGCATATATGCCCTCTTGCAGGGCACTCTAAAAATCGAACTTTTGAGTCCCATTGACTTGCATTGAGTTCGGTTCGTGTTCGAGTTCGAATGCGAACCGAACACGAGCGTGTTCAGCTCATCCTTAGTTATTACGATGTGAGCAAAACCCAGAAGTTTCAATTATTAAAGTCCATTGTAATTTTACAGTTTTGGTATCTTTGAGGTGACCTGAACGAAAAGCTATGTCACTCTCTACTACCTCTAGGACATGTAATCTATGACAAATGGATAGTTCCTACTGTTGGTTATGTATGAAAGAGGCACTGGAATCTTGTGAACTTGCAGCAGTAAACTTTACTTTGTGCATAAAACAATAAACAACTATTACAGACTAGTGACTGTAAGCAGCAGGCATTACACAGGGATAAATCAAGGAAGTGAGAGTGAGAAAACAAAAGACTTCCTTCCTGTGAATATATAATATCAACAAGTTCAGAACACATAGTACCCTTAATAATAGCGCCACCTGCAGTTTAAATGGTATAGTACATGCATTTGTTTCTCCAACACCTACCACTGATGTTAACAAACTGATTGTGGTTGAGCAAAACCATAATCCAGGACGAACTATAAATGTTAACTATTGCAGAAAAGACATATAAGATATATACAGTATTTGTATGTTCAAAAGGAATTAGTACTATTGAACATGTTTCAAGATGATGATGGTAAGAAGGAACTTGTAACATTCAAATTAGAGAAATGCCTTTGACTCCAGTATGGATGACACCTACGGTTATTTCTGAAGGCATCAAAAAGAAGGAAGTGTACAAATAGATGGTATGAAATGCTCTTCTCAATGTCACTTTGAGGCAGGCTCCTGCTAAGAAACCAATCTTACTTCTTACTTTGCTAACATGGGATTGGACTGAAAATAAAAGCCATGTGACACTAACATCACCTATGTTTCAACATTTTTCTGGGTCTTCAAAATATGAACAATATATATTTTACTAAATTCCAATTAATATTGATGAGAATATGTAGAGTTAATGAAAGATGATGAAACTTTCCATCAAATTATTGAGGAACATAGCTCAAATTTGAATACTGTAACATCACAGATAAAGATTGTTAATCATAATCTAATCAGAAAAAACAGATTACTTGGTGTAACGTATCGATCCGTTGGGCGCCTGGCAGCGGCTTCCACGCTGCTCGCTGGCCAGGCGCCGATTGATATTGCAGCCGGTTGCGCTCACGTGGGATGCCGGGGGGCGGGACCTGGCGTGATGACGCGGACCCGCCGGTTTTAAAACCCGGCTTCACTGTTTTACCCATGCCCTGACGTGGTATTGCATTCCCGCAGAGCTCTTGCGATTTTTGGTACTGTCCGTGTCTGACCTTTGTTTCTGGCTGCATAATATTCTCTGTGAATGATTCCTGGTCTTGGCAACGAACCACCTCTGTGTATAACCCCTGGCATTGGCAAAGAACCACCCCTGTGTATGACCCCTGGCATTGGCAAAGAACCACCTCTGTGTATGACCCCTGGCATTGGCAAAGAACCACCTCTGTGTATGACTCCTGATTTTGGCAACGACTTCTCTAACGGTTCTGCTCCTAACTTTGGTACCGGTGTTAGTCTGTGTGTAACCCTAAGCATACAGCAGACTACCTCTTATATTACTAAAGTCCTGGGGAGAACAAACTATCTAAAGGCCTTGTATATCTGTCTGATATTAACCCTTGTGGGTACTCTGTCTTGTGAACCGAAATATCTATCTAGACGTGCCGACCACTTAAGGATCGGAAGGCTAGAGAGCGTCTTGCGTATAGGGACCAATATTCTGGTATTCAGGGGGATACGTGACATTACGTCAGGGCCAATGGATCCCGCAGACCTCTCTATACAGTTGGCACGTATCGCAGCCAGACAAGAAGAGCAGGACCATAGAATGGACCAGTTTGCTCTTGCTCTTCAGACCTTGTTGAATCGGTCCAGTGGAGGAACCACAACCTCCCCGGACCCTGTATTGCCTATTGTTAGTCCGGCCTCTCCCGAAAGAAATAGGCTTAGTATGAAGGTGCCGTTACGGTATGATGGTACCCCAAGTTTGTGCCGGGGTTTTTTGACTCAACTGGAGATTTTGTTTGAGAATAACCCAGGGTCATGTATGACGGATAAAGCCAAGGTGGGTTATCTGATCAACCATCTGACAGAGAAAGCTTTGTTGTGGGCTACACCCTTGTGGGAAAACAAGAAACCTATCATTTATGACTACAAGGGTTTTACTTCAGAGCTAAAACGGACCTTTGACCCCTCTAGAAGGGCTACTAATGCGGGTAGGTCTTTGTTGCATATAAAACAAGGGAATAGGAGAGTCTCTGATTACGCTATAGACTTCAAAACTCTGACTTCAGAGGTTCTCTGGCCTAACGATGTCTTAACATTAGCCTTTACTGAAGGCCTAAACGATACTTTTATGTTCGAGTTGGCTCCATTAAAATTGCCAGAGACACTTGATCACCTTATTGATTTTTGTATTGCCATGGATGATCAAATTAGGGAAAGGAGACATCCTAGAGATAGACCCAGAAGGGTCTTGCCTCCTTTACCTCTATTGTCTAGAAATACCAGCACATCCAGTAACCAGGAAAATGTAAGAGGGGAAATGCCAGGTGCAGAACCTATGCAGATAGGAAAAACTGGTATTTCGGACGCAGAAAGAGCTCACAGAAGGGAAAAGGGGCTATGTTTCTATTGTGCAGGGGCAGACCATTTTCGCCTTCAATGTCCTCAAAGACCTAGGGGTAGCAGGGGTGACAGTGGTACATCAAGCCAAAGAACAGCTAACACCCAGGTTATTGGTTCTCTTTATGCCTCCTTTGTGGATAATGAAAAAAAAAAATCCAGGATTCTGTTACCAATCTCTCTAACCTGGGAAAGGGTTCACCTCAAGACTGAGGCGTTTTTGGACTCTGGGGCCTCAGGTAATTTCATGGATAAACATTTTGCTGCAAAAAACCTCATACCTCTGGTTCTCAAAGAAAAACCTCTAATGGTAGAAGCCATAGATGGGAACCCGCTATCCTGTCCACGTATTACTCACGACACTATTCATGTATGTATGGTAACAGGAGTATTGCACCATGAAACAATATGTTTTCAGATCATTGAATCTCCTTCATGTCCTGTCGTTCTTGGGTTTCCATGGTTGGTAGAACACAACCCAGTTATTGATTGGGTCCAGAGAGACATAAAATATTGGAGTCCTCATTGTCAGTCAAAATGTCTGGGTAGGGTCAATGTGATCGGTAGCCTCAACATTGCCACAGCTCCTCCTTTATCCACAGAGGTCCCTGAATGTTATCAAGAATTAAAGGAGGTGTTTTCTAAATCCAGGACTGAGGTCCTACCACCACACCGCCCATACGACTGTGCAATAAATTTACTCCCCGGTACTATGCCTCCTAGGGGACACGTATACCCCTTGTCGCAAAAGGAAAACAACATTATGGAGGAGTACATAAGGGAGAATCTAGAGCGAGGATTTATCAGACGGTCCTCCTCTCCAGCAGGAGCAGGTTTCTTTTTTGTCTCCAAAAAAGAGGGAGATCTGCAACCTTGCATTGATTATAGAGGTTTGAATAGGATAACCATAAGGAACGCATATCCCATACCTCTTATCACGGAACTATTCGACCGACTAAAAGGGGCCAGAATTTATACTAAGCTCGATTTACGCGGAGCTTACAACCTGGTAAGGGTCAAAAAAGACCATGAATGGAAAACGGCTTTTAATACACGAAGTGGACATTATGAATACCTAGTGATGCCCTTTGGTTTATGTAATGCGCCAGCCGTTTTTCAGGACCTCATAAACGATACCCTAAGAGAATTTCTACAAGTTTTTGTCATTGTATATCTGGATGATATCCTGATATACTCCCCTGATATTGAAACCCATCATGTCCATGTGAAACAAGTATTGAAAAAACTGTTGGAGGCTGGGTTGTTTTGTAAACTGGAAAAATGTTTATTTGACATAAAAACAGTACATTTCCTTGGCTACATAATAACTCCTGACGGTTTTCAGATGGATCCTAAGAAGCTCTCAGCAATCATTGACTGGCCTCTGCCCCAGGGGCTGAAAGCCATCCAGAGGTTTCTGGGGTTTACTAATTATTATAGGAGATTCATTAAAGACTTTTCAGCTTTGGTATCTCCTCTCACGGCTATGACAAAGAAAGGGGTGGGAAATCAGAAATGGACACCCCAAGCCAGTCAAGCCTTTGAGGCGCTCAAACAAGCATTCACTACTGCCCCTGTTCTCAGACATCCAGATCCGACTCTGCCATTTCAAGTAGAAGTTGACGCCTCCGAAATAGGTCTTGGTGCAGTCTTGTCCCAAAGGGAGGCACCCGATAAACCCTTGCATCCATGCGGCTTCTATTCCCGGAAACTGTCCCCGGCAGAGAGGAACTATGACATAGGAAACCGAGAGTTGTTAGCAGTCGTTTCAGCCTTGGCAGAATGGAGATACTTACTGGAAGGGTCTAGTGATCCCATCATTATCATAACTGATCATAAAAATCTCACATACATTGGAGATGCTAAACGTCTAAATTCCAGGCAAGCGAGATGGTCGTTGTTCCTTTCGAGTTTTAATTATGTCCTGACCTATAGACCTGGATCCAGAAACATCAAAGCAGACGCACTATCAAGACAGTATGAATCTTACGAGCATAATATCCAAGATCAGCATCCCATTGTACCCCAAGAACGGATAATAGCCTCTACCACGATTAATGTCTCGTCTCCTTTGATGAAAAGGTTGCAAACCGTTCAGGGCACAGCTCCTGAGGGGAGACCTCCCGCGAAACTCTTTGTACCTGAAAATGAAAGAGAGGAATTACTAAACATTTACCATGACAATAAAACTTCTGGGCATATGGGAATCACCAAAACGGTGTCCAGCATCAGTAAAATCTTCTGGTGGCCCTCGTTACGCCAAGATGTAAAAGATTACATAGCTGTATGCGAGGTGTGCACAAGACATAAAAGTCCCAAAACAGTACCCATTGGTTTACTCCAGCCTCTGCCAATCCCAGAACGACCATGGTCGCATTTGGCAATGGATTTTATAGTGGAGTTACCTGTTTCAAGAGGTAATACAGTAATACTTACTATCATAGATCGGTTCTCCAAGATGGGCCACTATGTTCCTCTTCGTAAACTACCTTCGGCACTCGAACTGGTGCCCATATTCATAAACAACGTGGTCCGCATACATGGTATTCCTCTTGGGATTGTCTCCGATAGGGGTACCCAATTTGTCTCCAGATTCTGGAAGGGTTTTTGTAAGAATGTGGGGATAGACTTATCTTTCTCCTCGGCCTATCACCCCCAGACTAACGGAGCAGCAGAACGCGCTAATCAGAATATAGAAAAGTATCTAAGATGTTTTATATCTGACAAACAGGATAACTGGTCTGATCTTCTACCATGGGCAGAGTATGCTTTGAACAATGCAGTGAGTGAATCCACAGGACATTCACCTTTCTTCACTGTTTACGGTTTCGATCCTCCCGTGCTCCCCGCTACGTTTCCGGATACCACAATACCTGCTTTAGACGAGCATTTGGCATCCTTGAAGGAGACTTGGGGGAGAGTTAAGGAGGCACTGGAGAAAAGCAGTGCCATCCAGAAGATTAAGGCAGACAGACACAGGAGGCAAGCACCTGTGTATCAGGTTGGAGACATGGTTTGGCTTTCCTCGCGGAATATCAAACTCTTAGTGCCCTCCATGAAGTTGGCACCTAGATACATAGGCCCCTATAAAGTTCTGAGGCGACTCAATCCGGTCTCCTATGCTTTGGCATTGCCTCCTCATATCAGGATACACAATGTATTTCACGTGAGCCTCTTGAAGCCATTGTTATGCAACCGGTATACCAAGGCCCATGCTCCGCCTCCTCCTGTCTCCGTGGAGGGTGCGGAGGAGTTTGAGGTTAAGGCCATTCTGAATGCCAGGATATCTAGGGGACTTTACAGTACTTGATTGACTGGGAGGGCTACGGTCCAGAAGATCGTTCTTGGCTCCCGGCTACGGAAGTCCATGCTCCTAGGTTGGTGAAAGCCTTCTATTTGGCTCATCCTCGTGCCCCTGGGGGTCGTCCAGTGGCCGCCCTTTGAGGGGGGTTCTGTAACGTATCGATCCGTTGGGCGCCTGGCAGCGGCTTCCACGCTGCTCGCTGGCCAGGCGCCGATTGATATTGCAGCCGGTTGCGCTCACGTGGGACGCCGGGGGGCGGACCTGGCGTGATGACGCGGACCCGCCGGTTTTAAAACCCGGCTTCACTGTTTTACCCGTGCCCTGACGTGGTATTGCATTCCCGCAGAGCTCTTGCGATTTTTGGTACTGTCCGTGTCTGACCTTTGTTTCTGGCTGCATAATATTCTCTGTGAATGATTCCTGGTCTTGGCAACGAACCACCTCTGTGTATAACCCCTGGCATTGGCAAAGAACCACCCCTGTGTATGACCCCTGGCATTGGCAAAGAACCACCTCTGTGTATGACCCCTGGCATTGGCAAAGAACCACCTCTGTGTATGACTCCTGATTTTGGCAACGACTTCTCTAACGGTTCTGCTCCTAACTTTGGTACCGGTGTTAGTCTGTGTGTAACCCTAAGCATACAGCAGACTACCTCTTATATTACTAAAGTCCTGGGGAGAACAAACTATCTAAAGGCCTTGTATATCTGTCTGATATTAACCCTTGTGGGTACTCTGTCTTGTGAACCGAAATATCTATCTAGACGTGCCGACCACTTAAGGATCGGAAGGCTAGAGAGCGTCTTGCGTATAGGGACCAATATTCTGGTATTCAGGGGGATACGTGACACTTGGTGGCAAACATGGTTTGATGGTTCCACATTTTCTATTTGGAATGTTGTGGTTCATTGACACATCTAATGATAATATTGTTTATCTTAATTATTATTTGCTGTTTCAAGACTATCATAGTTTTCAAGAGAGCTAAACATTTGGACGTCCAGCTAGGGGAGTCAGAAATTGATTAGGAAAAGATTGTTTGTGGTCTGACCAGCCTCAACAAAATGAAAGGGGGAGATGATAGGGAAAATTGTCCAGCCACATTGTCTCAGTCCATCTATGCTTGCACTTTGGTTGAACTTTGTTTCCAAGTGGCAAACATTTTTTTCTCATAATGATGAAAACAGTTAAGAATTTGTTATTTGGCTCTACATATCCCTGCTGTAATGTACAAACTATCTTTCCTGGAATTCATATTTGGATAGCAGACCATTACCACTCATTTTACAAGCCAACATTTCAATAATATCATAATGACCTTTACTTCTGTACATACATGATTATCCATGCCAATTATGTAAATTTACTGAAGATTCTAATATTGTATCACTTGTTTTATATACACCCAGTCCTGTATCCTGTATAAAACCTGTGTCAGATATGTAGTTGATTAAAACACGATAGAGCTATTACATGACAAGCAATAAACTAAAACCTGATTATATACCTGAAGACAAGTGCTTTCTGGTATTATCAAGACCTTCCCAATTTCTGCAACAAACATGCATACACGATCAAACGTATCAGAAACGGAAAGCAGCCCAAGATTGTGTTAACACAATCTGGGACTATGTTGTATCATTGCAAATGAAATTGATTTGTTGCAAATGTATTTGGGCTACAGAAGGTGCCCCTAAGATATAGGCATGACACCAGAGGTGCTAACACTTTTTAAAGCCAGATGGGGAATGTGTCTGACATCTCCCTAGCTGATCCTACACGGAGCCCAGAACTGTCCTTTTGGCAAGTAGAGGGTGACACCTGACTGTCAAATAGGTTATTACAGTAAGGAATACATTGGGAATATTCCCCAAATTTCTTACTGTATAATCAAAAATTATTTTAAAAAAAAGAACACTGTTGCTTGACAGTGTTTTTTTGGAAAATCACTTGGTAGTGAAGGGGTTATATATTTGCCATTTTCTATGCACCTTTGTTGCATGTTACTACAAAACATTTATTGCTAATTTAAATATTGGTAAGTCTGTTCAATAAGCCAATAATTTAAAGACGCTACGCCTTACATAAGTATTCCTACTTGTAGTTGTATTAGTACATACAGAAATATCATTTATAATAAATGTTTTTATTTCACAGAAGTCTTTCCTGTACTGAAAATTAAAAAAAAATAGAAGTGTGAAAGTAAAACGATTTAGATTTCATATTCAATTAAATTTGTAAATGTAACAACAGACATTTCAAACCTGAACCTTAATAATGACAGCTTAAAGAGGGAAGTTTTTCTTTTATGATCTAAGCAAATATACTGTACAGTTGTTCTTGGAAGAACAATTTGGATTGTCATATGACTAACTTTCCCCGTCAGAACAATTTTTCAAAAATTACTGAAAACTCTGTGAACCATGATTTATACAGAATAGAAGAAATGTGCCCAGAGGACATTTTAGACCATAAGATGTAGCTAAGATCAACAATGAGCATGATCGTCAGAGAACAGATATATCCTACAGTTTGCCTTTCCTTTTCCATCTCACACGGTGATAGAATGCATTAGTTCTGAAATTAAATCAACAGTTTTTTCCTCATGCGGCTGAATATATTAAACATTTAAGCTACTTTACTGCCAGACATAATGACTTTATTTTAAATAATTGATATTTTGCTAATAGAGATTGGACCTAAAGGCATATACGATAGGAACACACCATTGTATCTTTGAGTAGCTATCTATCTAGATTCAATAGATGTTTGCACACCCAAAATAGGGCAGTATTACAAACTTGGTGCTAACTTAACCAGAGCTGTTGTAAATTTACCAGAGCCATTATAGTCTATGGAGGTTGTAAGTTTACAACATCTCTGGTTAAGTTAGCACCAGCTTCATAATATAGCCCATAGTGTATAGGATTGTATGTACATACACACACATATATATATATATATATATACAGTTGTGTTCAAAATTATTCAACCCCCAATGCTGTAAAGGGTTTTAGGGAATTTAGTGTACATTTGTAATTGTATTCAGAATGAAATCCTACAAGGACTTTTTAAAGAACCATATGCAACTAAAATGACATCAATTGGTTTTGTAATACAGTAGTAAATGTTTCTTTTGTGAATTCTTCATTGACACAATTATTCAACCCCTTAAAGACTACCACTCTGAAGAACAGAGGTTCATTCAAGTGTTTTCAATCAGGTATTGAAAACACCTGTGGATGTCACGGAGCAGCAATAAAGCATAATAAGCACCAATTAGGCAGCTTTAAAATGACTGTGATACTCAGCTCCTTGTAGACATTTACTGGTGTGGTTACAAACATGGTGAAGTCAAGAGAATGGTCCAGGAAGACAAGAGAAGAGGTGATTACTCTTCACAGGAAGGGCAATGGCTATAAGAAGATTGCAAAGATGTTAAACATACCAAGAGAGACCATAAGAAGCATCATTCGCAAATTCAAGGCAAAGGGCACTGTTGAAACGCTACCTGGTCGTGGCAGAAAGAAGACGCTGACTTCGACTGCTGTGCGCTACCTGAAGCGTAGAGTGGAGAAAAGTCCCCGTGTGACTGCTGAGGAACTGAGAAAAGATTTGTCAGATGTGGGTACTGAAGTTTCAGCTCAGACAATACGGCGCACCCTGCCTAATGAAGGCCTCCATGCCAGAACTCCCAGGCGCACCCCCTTGCTGTCTCCAAAGAATAAGAAGAGTCGACTGCAGTATGCCAAAAGTCATGTGGACAAACCACAGAAGTTTTGGGATAGTGTTCTGTGGACTGATGAAACAAAATTAAAACTGTTTGGGCCCATGGATCAACGCTATGTTTGGAGGAGGAAGAACAAGGCCTATGAAGAAAAGAACACCTTGCCTACTGTGAAGCATGGCAGGGGGTCAATCATGCTTTGGGGCTGTTTTGCTTCTGCAGGTACAGGGAAGCTACAGCGTGTGCAAGGTACCACGAATTCTCTTCAGTACCAGGAGATATTGGATGACAATGTGATGCAGTCCGTCACAAACCTGAGGCTTGAGAGACGTTGGACCTTTCAACAGGACAATGATCCCAAGCATACCTCCAAGTCCACTAGAGCATGGTTGTAGATTAAAGGCTGGAACATTTTGGAGTGGCCATCGCAGTCACCTGACTTAAATCCGATTGAGAACCTCTGGTGGGACTTAAAGAAAGCAGGTGCAGTGCGCAAGCCTAAGAATGTGACTGAACTGGAGGCTTTTGCCCATGACGAATGGGCGAAGATACCCGTAGATCGCTGCAAGACACTTGTGTCAAGCTATGCTTCACGTTTAAAAGCTGTTATAACTGTAAAAGGATGTTGTACTAAGTACTAAGATTGAATGTCACTTGGGGGTTGAATAAAACTGATAATGATGTGAGCACAGAAAAGACATTTGTGGTTATTTCATTATAAATGTTATGTTATATTTGTCTGACCTACACGTGCCTCTCTGATTTAATTGTAAGCAAGATGACTGAATGATCAAAATCAATGTCAAACTGGCCAAAACACTCAATTTCAGTGGGGGTTGAATAATTTTGAACACAACTGTATATACAGTACATACACAAACACACACATTTGTCACTGGCAAATAAAAGGGTATGAATGAGTCACAGTAGTCCTAGGTCAAAGTGTAGTGTGCAGCTTCATTGGGTCAACATGTACAAAGCATTTGTCACAGTTTGCACAAACAATTGAACATTCCATGAGAAAATCCCATTTACACTCGGAACACTGAAAGGTGTTATGCAAAAAGTGCATGTAGAATATGCAGAACAGCAATACTTATATTCCAAAAAGACACCCCTCAGTACTTTACAGCATGCCTCAAGGATAAGAAGAAATACAGGACGATAGCACAATACTGCTAAGGCAACACAACTGTCACATTACATGTTTTCTGCCCTGTCTCCCTGTCCCCTGTATATGTATATAACTAGCTTAGGTCCTTTATTCAGTGTTGCTGTCCCGGGGTTGCAGCTCAGGGGTTAATGGTTTTTCTGTCCTCTACTCACCTGTCTGCCTTTTGTTCTGATCCCCTGCCTATTTAGGACAATGCATCCATGGTGCATTGCTCTGTCATTTTCACTTCCTGATTCATTCTGCGTTTCAATCTGTGGTGTTTTGAGCTGCCTGCTATTTTGGTTCCTGCCTATGTTTGTATATTTTTTGGTTATTAGTTTTAGTCCTGTTTCCCTGTCTATCTGTTGCCTCTGTTATACTGTTTTTGGTTTATTTCTGTTTCTCCTGTGTTTTCAGTTCTTGGTTGTTTCCCTTGCTGTATTTGGTTTTCTGTTTATGTTATATACGGATTTCCTGATTATGATCTTCTTGCTTATCTGACTTTCCTCCTGGTTCCGATTCCCGGCATATGTATGACATTTTCGCTCTGGTTCTTACTTCTGGATTTTCTTGTGACTACGCTTATTCTTGATCCTTGTCTGTACCGTTTACATTTATCCCTGTAATCTGTATTTGTCTAAGACTCTGCACGGCTGCAAGGTAACCTTTTCTATAGAGCAGATCTGGCTATTTCAAAGACCAGCCTATCAGATCAGGGCTTCTGTGGTAGTGCTTTGAAGAGGTTTTTAGTTAACCCTGTGTTGCTCTCACTTGTTATTGCTGTCTACAGTGTATCTCTGCATATAGGGGATTTTCTCAAGAAGCAATGCTTCACCTTGGCGCGTGCCAGGTGCCGCCCCCGTGACAACAACACTGTTTAGCATAGCTTAAAACTAAAGATGTGTAGTAAGTAGACCACTCACATGTGGTGGAGCACCCAAAAAACACCACTGGTATACTGAAAAGAGAGCAATTTAAAACTTAATGGGTCATTTTCTCTGGGGTCTCGTGGTCCACTTTTTCCTCCAAAACATAAATTATGTTTGTTTTTGGTAGGGGTGGGGAATGTATGGCCCATGGAATCACTCGGTCCGGCCCTCAGGGTGCCACAGCAGGGGTTGTTTAAATTCACTCTCCCGTGGCCCTTTTACCTGACCTTGGCAAGTGGCCAGTAGCATAATGAAGGGGCGGAGATTATCTCAGTTTTTCTCAGTCACTCATCTTCCGGACACAGCGGAGGGAAGCGGGGATAATCCCTTTCCACTCATTCTACTACTCACCGAGGTCAGGTGAAACGTCTGGGGGGTATGAAATTGATTAAAAGGGGAGTGAAATGAATTAAGGGGGGTGAAATGAATTAAGGGGGTGAAATAAATTAAAGGGGGAGTGAATTTAATAAAGGGTAGTGAAATTAATTAAAGGGGGATTGTGAGGGTGAAATCAATTAAATGGGGAAGGTGTAATGGTAGCTGTACCGCTTCCCCACAAGTAGCAAAGTCGAGATCCTTAAGGGCAAAAGTATCTGTTGGATTAATACAGGAGTTTCATAAAATACAGACTAACTCAAAAGCCAAGGAGTCCCAAGGACTGACTGAATTGCCTCTAGGCTCTGAAGGTTTCGTGACCGACAGGTAACCTAAGACACACTCAGAAACACAAGATGTAAGAAGGGAACCAGGAAACAGGAGGTCGCGTTCGCCAGAGGAGACTGCGGAGAACAGCGAGGGAGTGCAGAGTGGCTCGGGGTTACCGCTTTCAACATAGGAATTTAACCCCGAGCCACACTCGGGATAACAGCTAGGAGGATTAAAAAAAAATAGTACCAATTTTGATATCTAAAAGATGTCAGAATCGTAACGTCAGGGAGGTTAAATGTCTTCCTGAATATAGCTGGCTAAATTTTAAGTTGTTAATTTTGTATGGCCCTTGATTTATGTGATAAATCTCCAAACAGCCCTTGGCAGAAAAAAGGTTCCCCACCCTAGTTTATGAGAACACAGGCATCTCATCAGTGTCAGCTAAGAAGTGGCAGGCTCACTGCATGCACATGCCAGATTCACATGTGCCAAGTGTTCTCCAGTAGTGTTCATTGGTGTCCAGAGATGCAGTTGAGCACAGTGCTCTGACAACAACAAAAAGATAAGTATTAGCCAGAAATCTGTAGAAACAGACCAACTGGTTATATGATTATTCAATTATAGAGAGTAACCAGCACCTTGCTCTTTGGCGTGGTAGCCATAAAACAGCAAGTTGAAGAACATCAGTAACCTAATTACGTTCTATGAGGAAGTAAGTAGAAGTATAGATCAGGGGGTCGCAGTGGATGTGATTTACTTAGATTTTGCCAAAGCTTTCGACACAGTTCCACACAAAAGGTTACTATTTAAAGTGAGAAAAATTGGTCTAGATGAAAATACTTGTTCTTGGATAGAAAACTGGATAAAAGATAGGATACAGAGAGTGGTCATAAATGGTACATTTTCAAGATGGACACCAGTGGTAAGCGGTGTCCCTCAGGGGTCTGTTATAGGACCAATACTATTCAATTTATTTATAAATGACCTTGAGATAGGCATTGAAAGTCATGTATCAGTGTTTGCAGATGACACAAAACTAGGAAAAGTAATACAATGTGAGCAGGATGTTACTTCGCTGCAGAGGGATTTAGATAAATTGGGGGACTGGGCACTTAAATGGCAGATGAGATTTAATCTAGATAAATGCAAAGTTATGCACTTTGGAGTGAAGAACACACAAGTAATTTATACCCTAAATGGTACGGAGTTAGGGAAATCCAAGCAGGAGAAGGATTTGGGAATAATCATAGACTTGAAACTAAGTAACAATGTGCAATGTCAAACAGCAGCCGCCAAGGCCAGCAAAGTATTGGCATGCATTAAAAGGGGAGTTCACTCACGAGATGAAAACATAATTTTGCCTCTGTATAAATCAATGGTCAGGCCGCACCTTGAATATGCCGTGCAATTTTGGGCACCTGTCTTAAATAAAGATATTATAGCGTTAGAAAAAGTGCAGAGACGGGCAACTAAATTAATAAGGGGAATGGAAGGGTTAAGTTATGAGGAAAGACTAACAAGCTTAAACCTGTTTAGTTTAGAGAAACGGCGCCTTAGAGGGGATCTGATAACCTTATATAAATATATACGGGGCCATTATCAACCATTGTCTGATAACCTATTCATTAACATGACTATACATAGGACAAGGGGTCATCCATTTAGACTGGAAGAAAGAAAATTTAGCTTAAAGCATAGGAAGTGTTATTTTACGGTGAGATCAATAAAGCTGTGGAATTCTCTGCCTGTTGAGGTGGTTGGGTCAGAGTCTGTACAGACTTTTAAAAAACGACTGGATGACTTCCTGCAGACACAGAATATTAAGGGTTATAATATTTAATATGTGGGTAAAAGCTTCTTGATCCAAGGAGAAATCTGACTGCCATTCTGGGGTCAAGAAGGAATTTTTTCCCGGTATGTTGCATATTTCAGACTGGGTTTTTTGCCTTCTTTTGGATCAACAGCAGTAGGTTATGTGGGAGAGGCTGAACCCGATGGACGCATGTCTTTTTTCAGCCTATATAACTATGTAACTATGTAGAGTGTTTAAGGAAAACTAAGAGATTATTTCAACAATCAAGTCCAGTGTGCATGCCCAAAGAAACCATGTAAGTTTAAACTGTTTTAATTGAACAGGATGTGGCACCATTGGTAGATGCCAGCTTCTGCCATCAATAAATGATGTTGGGTGTCCACTTCTGACATTATAATTGTAACTGTTTAATGGTACAGGATGATTCCGAAACCTAATTACAGCAGACAATTAATAACCGATAATAAATAAAGGGACCATTTTACTTTTCTGTCTGACATTTAAGAATCAAATTGTGATGATAAAATACAACTGCAATTACTTTTGGAGAGCTCATATTTAATGTAGTTTGATTTCCAATAATATTCTTTGAAAATTTATGCATGCATGTTTTCTTTTTTCCATTTGTAATTTACAAGGCTTTTGACTGGGGTAGTTGGCGTAAGTGATAATGTGTTAAAGCAGCCAACTATATCAAGAGTTCATTAAATACACGCCTTTAGTCATACGGCTTCCACTTTCTGCTTCCAAGGGTTCAGAGGAAAGGTTAGGAAAGTAGTCACATAAAATAAATAATAAAGATTTTTTTGTTTTTCTAGTAATTAGACTAATGTGCAGCCATCTGTACAGCTTTCAATGCTCAATTGTCTCCCTATTGAAGTTGATTTTTAAATTCTTTTATAAGATGTATTATTGGCTGAAAGGTCAATCACATAAAGTATATTCTAACTCTTGTAATAAACACTTTACTTACCTTGGACATGATCTTGTAAGAACAGCATGAAGGTTGAATATTTTGCATGTTTGGGAAACCAGGCATATAAAGCAGTTTTTGAGTGGGCACAGTGGGAGAAAACGTAGTACTGCCAGTAGTTAAATGAAGCTGTGTATTTGAAGGGTAGAGTCTCATGCTTTTCTTTTCTAAAAGCTGCAGGAACACTATCTTTAATTACATTTAAATGCAACTTTAGCTTGTCAATTTATACAATAATAAAGCAGAACCACATGTCTGCAGCTCAGATGCCCAGAAGCATGGTACATTTTTATGGTGTTGCGTGTGAGAAAATTAAATTGAGCATTGTAGATTATCTGACACAAGGTGAGCATAATGTGCATGTGGCACTATTTACTTGTCAAAAATGATGTACAGTAAAATTGCATCTCAGTTACAATGAGAAATGTCCATCTGAGAAGCCTGACTTTGAGATCGGCAGATTGATTTAAAGGATCATATACGAGATAGAGAAAAAAGATAAACACAACTATATATAAGATGTGTGACCAGGCTAAACAAACGCAAATCTCATACCAAACATATTTAACCCCAGCCTATGGCTGCTGGGCGGAGGCTAGGTGGCCCATAGATGTCAACGGGACATACTAGCATGCCCCACGTCTTCAAAGCCCACCAGCCGCAGGGATGGCATGGTACGCGTTGCAGCAGGAAAGGGTTAATTAAAACACTATCACAAATATGGCTCTAACCAATACTCAATACCTAAATGTAATTGATTTAACTTTAGTGCCTGATTGTGTAATCCCTATATAAGAAGGTGGAAGGTTCTTCCTCGTGGCTATACTTGCAAGACGACCTCTTTGAGGTTGCATGCATAGAGACAGCAGCAAAAGGTGGAGATTCACACCTTTCTAAAGCTATCTTGTCCCCATGTTGGCTCCATGTGACATCATCACATGTCACCTGCAAAATAGGAAGACACTGGTAGACTCATGCTTGTGTATTATTCTGAGCTTGGTACCTTAAGAATTGCCTGAATCCGATCTCTTGTTCCTGCCTTGAGCCTTGGATCTATGGTGCCGATTGTTGCCAAATCCTACCTGTATCGACCACACTTTCTGCTGCTGCCCTTCTGTACCATAATTAACTACTGGATTGCTTAATGTTGCTGAAGACTGTCTGTACTGACCAGGTCGCAATTCCTCTACACCATAATCCTAGACCATTTTAATGTTTGCAGAACTCTCAGGGTTATCCAAAGAGATTCGAATTGCTTGAGAAAGGTAACCGAACGCTGAAAATCAGCGTTCGGTTACCTTTCCTGGCCATTCGGCTATCCAGAGAGCAGGCAATACGCCAAATCCTGGCGAATTGCCTGCACATACGGTGCCTGTTCGGTCCCTGTTCGAGGGCAGAGAAATCCCCATCAAAAAGCACTGCTTCGGCTATTCAGAGAACACAAACCAGCAGTGAAAGGTTCCCCTAATGCCCTGCCATTCGGTGGTTTAATTCGGCAAATTTATTCAGGAGAATCCCATAGACTTCAATGTTAAAAATATTCCCGTTTTAATTCAATATCTAATAAACCGTTCATTATAAAATTCTGCAGCAAAAAGTCTCTTTATTTATAGATTTTTTAGGATACTTTAAGCATTTTTCTGAATTTTTTAAAAAAAAATTAAAAGTCCGATTTTTTTTTTTTTTTTTTTCAGTTTGCTTATTTTTTTTGTAACAGCCCTCTTTATTATCATTCCCTGGACCTCCTGTGAAAATTTCAGACATTTTCGCTCAGTAGTTTCTTTGCAAACAGCAGTTTCATTGTCCCAGATTCATACAAATGGTTTTTCTAATTTATTCACTGCCTCCTCTACGTCACAGCTGCTTCGGCTCTGTGTGATTCGGCTCCTTTTCGGCTCCTGTTCGGCTCCTCTTCGAAGGTTAATCCAGATGTTTTTGCTTGTTTTCAGCGTGCATTCGGTTAGTTTTCGGTGAGTTTACGGCAGCTTTTCCCTGCAATTCGGGGACCCTGTGCTGTTTTCTGAATACACCGCAGGGTCACCGAAATGCAATCGGCAAAAGGAACCGAATTGAAGAGAACGAAAAGTCACCGAACGTGCGGTGACTTTTCGAATCTCTTTGGATAACCCTGTCTGCCTATATTGACCATTTTTTCCACTGATCTACCCTATGTCTGATATAATCTGCATATTGGCTCCTAATTTCCTCCTCCTCTGACAATGGAGTCCATGCACCCACTGGGTGTCTCAGAAGGCTTGTTTAAAACCTCTTAACAGTGGATTTCGTCCTCCCCAGAAAGTTGTCAACAAGCTTGCACTAATCACCCTTCGAGGGTTTAGGTTGGGAATGTACTGAGCTGCACTCAAAGCTATCAGATTTACTGGATGCTTGAGGGAGTGTCCTGCCCCCTGTCAATTCATTGACAGCTTAAGCTTCAACAAAATCTGCATGTTATCAATTGTGGAGCAGCACAGAAGGAAGATGGAACTGGATTAAAGGGTGACTAAATTACACTCTGTGTTTAAAACTGCTGAGGCGAGTGTTCGAATGAAGTCCTGAAGGGTTAAAGTTTTATCATTGACCCCTCATTTTGTTTCTAAAGTGTCCCTTTAATGCTCATGTAATCCCCTTTAAAGGGATGGCGGCATCAGTATAAGAGAGCACAAAGCCTAAATAAATCATTTGAGGAGTTTCTGCCTGCTGACATCTGAAGGAAAGTTTAGTGGGATTTGTCCTATAAAACCCCACAAGTGCATGTATAAGAGCCTAGGAGATCTCCAACTAGTGTGTGTTGTCAATTGGCTCTTCTTTGATATCTATTATCCTGTTTTATACAGTGCTATGATAGGGTCTTGCTCTGGTAGGTTTGTTTTTAATGTAAAGGGAGTAAAATATGAAGATATATATCTGATATAAGGGGATTGGGTACCTGAAACTGAATAAAACACAATGAGGCTTTTTCCACCTAGAGCTGGTGGCTCATAAGATTGTGAGTGAAATAATATAAATCTATAGTTTCTCCATATTTTACTACATATGCTACATTATATTGGACTTGTCTTGTTTACCTCTTTTTTCTGTATGTATATTGAGAGGCAGACTCTATACACGGACTAATGGGTAGGTTTTACCCATTTTACATTTTATGTATCTTGAACCTTCACTTATGATCACTTGGGGATTGGCGCTGTACCTGACTGTTACACCTTAATGTAAATATTGGTTCTTTGGGGAGACCACTGTTTGGGTACATAGCGGCTGAAGGCGTATATATTGAGAGGTGTGGGGCATTCTTTGGGGCGCTGCACTTAGCTAATTTATATTACATACTGACTCTTGTCTGCATGTGTCTCTTAGACATATGCTGCACATGCAAAATTTGACCAGCAGGAGGAGCCCTCTTACTGTCAAATAAGCTGTATCGTATTGTAACAATCTTTGTATAGCCATGTATGCACTATTAATGTTTGGGTTATGAAAAGTAGTTTTCTGCAAACACATTGGTTTACAACCATGGGTTATGAAAAGCCACTTGGTAGGGAAGTGGTTAAAAAGTGTCTGTAAACAGAGTAGTAGTCACTACTTTCGATAGTTGATGTTGCTTAAAAACCTATGCATTTGGAGATATACAATGTCAGTAAAGACTGCAATATATTCAATATATAAATTCCAATGCATCCATTTACAAATTATTGTAAACTTCCAAGTATATAAAAAGGACCGTTAATCTATGAAATGGTTGGACAAAGGATGTAATACATATAATAGAATATAATATATAACACATTATAGCATATAATAGAAAATCAATGCACAGGAAATTAGAAAAGACTATAAATCAATCAATACTACTTTTAATTATTAATATCGAATTTGTTTTTGAAAAATTCCCCTATGTGCTATGTAGTGTGAAGTCCGATAAACCAGTCACTTTTAATGTGAAAGCATTGCAGCAGTAAGCAATTAAGCACTACAAAGATGTTATTTTCTTTAATATATTTTTCTATGCATGTTCCATCCAGCAATGTAATGCTAATCTTTAATCCATATTACAATGCTACCACAAAAGAAAAAAAAGAAAGTCACAATATGCAATCTAACTGGACCTCGTGCAAGGGGATGCTGGACGACGAGAATCCCAGACACTTCTGACTAGAGTGAATTTAAGAATAGCTAAGATTTCCATGCAATATTTGATCCTTATTATAAGTCCAGTCCAGCTAGCAAGTCTCATTATGCTTCTGGCAAGCCTGAGAAAATTAAGCCCTTTGCAGGGAAAAAGAAAATACAAATCCGGTTAAAAGTTATCAAAAGCTTACAAGCTTGTAAGCAGAAGGCAGCTACTTATTGCAATCTTGAAACACGTCTACTTGATGCTGACATTTGCTTCAAATTTAATGAAAGCTTAGAATAGGGAGTTCTAATGATTTGAACAGACTGAGTAAATTTTTCAAAGCCTACAATAAAATGAAGGAAGAAGTTGCAAGTTCGATTTCCTGGAACACTTCCTTCCTAAAATTCAATTTAGTCGAAAGGTCTTTATATACCCCAGGAATCTTTCGTAACCTCTGTCTACGTCTAGTGTGTTTACATGTACATTTTCTCTCATTTAAACTCTCATCCATAAGCCTCAAGTGCATGATAACATAATTCTACTGCTGATATGCCCTATAATTATTAAATCATGTTCTGGTTTTGGCTTTGTAAGCCGCATGCTGGATAAGTAATTCTTAGAAGGATTGTTGCCATTTTATTACATTTGGAAAGGTAGTTAATCTTTCACTGTCAGGTCTCTGGAGTGAAAATGGTGGTTTCCCTGGATACACTGCATATATTGGTTTTATGAATGCCTTTCCCGTGTGTATGTTAATATTTTTTGCCAGTTTTTCATTTAATATACACACTGGAATGTGTATTTTAAAGTGTTGAATTATGTAGGACTATTTAACTTGCACATTACTAACTAATGTTTCAAGTTCCCTTTTCATCTAAAATATTCTTTCCGTAACATATTTAAAATCAGTAACTTCAGACAGATTTACTAATTGGAGATCTGTGTGATTTCAGCATGGAGGCAGCCACCTTGGAAATGCATCACTATTTTCAATCCCACAAGCAGGAGCATTAGCCAATATTTCCCTATGGGATTAGCCAAGCAGATGTCGAGAAGGACAAAATGGAGACGTTAACCATAGTTACATAGTTACATAGGCTGAAAAAAGACATGCGTCCATCGGGTTCAGCCTCTCCCACATAACCTACTGCTGTTGATCCAAAAGAAGGCAAAAAACCCAGTCTGAAATGCTCGCCAATATGCAACATACTGGGAAAAAATTCCTTCTTGACCCCAGAATGGCAGTCAGATTTCTCCTTGGATTAAGAAGCTTTTACCCACATATTAAATATTATAACCCTTAATATTCTGTGTCTGCAGGAAGTCATCCAGTCGTTTTTTAAAAGTCTGTACAGACTCAGACCCAACCACCTCAACAGGCAGAGAATTCCACAGCTTTATTGTTCTCACCGTAAAATAACCCTTTCTATGCTTTAAGCTAAATTTTCTTTCTTCCAGTCTAAATGGATGACCCCTTGTCCTATGTATAGTCCTGTTAATGAATAGGTTATCAGACAATGGTTGATAATGGCCCCGTATATATTTATATAAGGTTATCAAATCCCCTCTAAGGCGCCGTTTCTCTAAACTAAACAGGTTTAAGCTTGTTAGTCTTGCCTCATAACTTAACCCTTCCATTCCCCTTATTAATTTAGTTGCCCATCTCTGCACTTTTTCTAACGCTATAATATCTTTTTTTAAGACCGGTGCCCAAAATTGCACGGCATATTCAAGGTGCGGCCTGACCATTGATTTATACAGAGGCAAAATTATGTTTTCATCCCGTGAGTGAACTCCCCTTTTAATGCATGCCAATACTTTGCTTGCCTTGGCAGCTGCTGTTTGACATTGCACATTGTTACTTAGTTTGAAGTCTATGATTATTCCCAAATCCTTCTCCTGCTTGGATTTCCCTAACTCCGTACCATTTAGGGTATAAATTACTTGTGTGTTCTTCACTCCAAAGTGCATAACTTTGCATTTATCTACATTAAATTTCATCTGCCATTTAAGTGCCCAGTCCCCCAATCTATCTAAATCCCTCTGCAGCGAAGTAACATCCTGCTCACATTGTATTACTTTTCCTAGTTTTGTGTCATCTGCAAACACTGATACATGACTTTCAATGCCTATCTCAAGGTCATTTATAAATAAATTGAATAGTATTGGTCCTATAACAGACCCCTGAGGGACACCGCTTACCACTGGTGTCCATCTTGAAAATGTACCATTTATGACCACTCTCTGTACCCTATGTTTCAGCCAGTTTTCTATCCAAGAACAAGTATTTTCATCTAGACCAATTTTTCTTAATTTAAATAGTAACCTTTTGTGTGGAACTGTGTCGAAAGCTTTGGCAAAATCTAAGTAAATCACATCCACTGCGACCCCCTGATCTATACTTCTACTTACTTCCTCATAGAACGTAATTAGGTTAGTCTGACATGATCTGTGTTTCATGAAACCATGCTGATTTTTGCCAATAACATTATACCTCCCAATAAATTCCTGAATATTATCCCTTAGTAACCCCTCAAATACTTTCCCAGCCACAGATGTTAAGCTCACAGGTCTATAATTCCCAGGCACAAATTTTAAACCTTTCTTAACCCTTTCGCTGCTGAGGCTTTTCCCGCCCCTGTGCTGAGGTCATTTTTTACCTGTTTTGCGCATCATGTTTAAACGTGTTTTGAAGGCTTATTTTAGTATATGACATCGACATATTATATATCGTTCTTTCCGTCAGACTCGGTAGATTCATAATATGTCATTATTATATGTATACGTTATGTCATGTTTGTATATTATAACAAAAAATGCAATAAAATATGTATTTTCAATAATTTACAGCGTGTAAAGTGTTTTTTTCCACATTTTAACATGCGAGCAATTGCGGTTATATTTTGTATGGGGTGCGCTTGTTAAAAAAATTAGAGATGGGGTCTCGTTACATTTTTTTTTGGGGAAATTGACACCATTTTTAACAAACGCACCGCATACAAAAATCGTTAATGCAGCATCATTGTTCACATTATAATTGAAATGGGAACAATATTGCTGCATTAACAAACCAAAAAAAATAAAAAAAAAGTGTTTATTTTTTTTTTTAATTTTTTTTTTTAATTTTTTTTTATTTTTATTTTTCTTTTTTTTTTTTTTTTTACAATTTTTTTTACTTTCATGTTTGGTATCGTTGGAACGGCCATGCTCTGGCCGATCCAACGATATCAAAATTTAACCCCTAACTGCCACGGATCGGGAGATAGGGAGTTCATTGGAACTCCCTATCTCCACAGTTCGTGGCAGTTAGGGGTTAATGCTAGGACTGGCGTCATCGTGCTGCGCACGATGACGCCAGTCCTCTGGGGGAGTTCCCGGAAGCTTGGCCGACATCCAAGATGTCGGCCAGCTCCCGGGAAGGATCGCAAATCGGCGCTTTTCAGCGCCGATTTGCGATCCAGCTCCCCAGGGGTTAATGCCAGGCATCATTTGGAAGGGCAGGCTGTGCCCTTCCAAATGATGCCTGGGTTAAGCCCCTGTGAGCCGCCGATCGGGAGGGAGAGAGGTCCGAAGGACCTCCCCCCCTCCCTTTCAGGCGCCTCCTCCGCACATGCGGGGGGGGCGCCTGAATTAGGTGTCATCGCGGGGGCGCGATGACACCTAATAATGGCGGCCACTGCTCCGGATGCCGGGCTGACATCCAGGATGTCAGCCCGCACCGGAGGGGCCAGCGATCGGCCGGAACCCGGCCGAACGCTGACCCCAATGCGAGGACGCGCTCAGCGCGTCCTCCGCATACCAGCGGGAATGCTGAGGACGCGCTGAGCGCGTCCTTAGCATTCAAGTGGTTAAATATAGGGACGACGTCAGCTTTTCTCCAATCCTCTGGTACTATTCCTGAAAGAAAAGAATCTTGAAAGATTAAGAACAGAGGTTTACATATTTCAACACATAGCTCTCTCAGTACCAAGTTGCACTTGTCTTTTTCTGTGCTTGTGCTTTGTGAATGCTCCCATGGTGACTAATTAAAACCAAAGATATTGAAAGCATGTAATTTCTGCAGCCAATCCAGCTCTTCAATTTGCAGGAATCAGGAAGTGACTCCCTGGGCCTTCTGTGGCCAGTGTTTACATAAATTATTTTACATGTGACTAATAAATACCATTGAATTAATTAAAAAAAATTAACACATACTATTGATATTAAATATGATGATGCATATTGATATGGAGTGTACCGGCTGGGTGGAGTAGAGGTAATGTCACTGCTCTGCATGGAGAGAGCCTGTGGAGTCATGGGTTCGATCCCAGCGAGCAACCTCTCCAGTAAGTGTCCTTGGCAAGACACCTAACGGTACATACTCGCCACCCAACACATACTTGAAAACAAGAGAAATCTTAATGTATCCTTCCTGGTAAAATACTTTCTCAAAAAAAAAAAAAAAAAAATTATTGTCATCATTTATATAGCGCCAACAGTTTCTGCAGCGCTTTACAATAACCAAAGGGAACGAGATACATATAAACGGACATAGGATGGAAACAAGAGGTGTAGAGGGCCTGCTCATAGGAGCTTATAGTCTAGAGGGATTGGGGTTGAGGAAGACAAGTGGAATGAGGTTGAGGAAGACAAGAGGAATGCACTAGATAGCAGGATCATTAGTGCCAGTGGTTTGGGAATGGTGGGGCCATACAAGCGGCTTCAATCAAGTGTGAGTAGGTGAGCATGTTGCGATTAAAAAAGAATAAAGAAAAAACATTTTATCTGCCTATCTGACAAAATGAAATCCACTTGAATGACAATAAATAAGTTGTGAAACGACATCTGAAAATCAAAAAGTAGTAGAGTTCTCCAAAAGACTTTCTAGAACTCTCTGCACTAATTTTGTACTTTAGTTCTTAACATTTTTTTTCATTTTCGCTTCCCATTTAATATTTTATTACCATTAGGTAATGTGCCTAGGATCTGCAGAACAAGTGGAAACAAAAATTGTCCTTCTGAAATTTCATTTGTAATACATAATATTTTCTCAGACTTGCTACATGAGATGTGTCTCGAATGGATGCTCACAGTAATTGATAAAACATAAGATTTGTTTAATCCATCAATCATGTTTCAGTCAGCCATTTTGCTACACATCATGGTCTACTTGAGATTAAAAAGCGTTCTGTATTTTTTACTCATAGACAGAATTTCATTTTAATTAAATATCTTGCTATTCCTGGGAACAGCAACATAACTTTACCTGAAAAAAAAAAAAGGAGTTTATTTTCTAAATGAGCAAATATGGTATTGAAAAGCCCATTTCCCCGAAAAATGACCTGGAGAATTGAAGAAATCCCAAATAGCTCCTTAAGTAGTATTATTCCACCAACCCAGGGTCTTTAGAATAAACATGTGTTACTTGTGATGCTGAATGTATAGTAAGGTAATTAGCAATGGCTATTAAGATTTCATGCAGAATGCTGATAAGGTAAACTAGCTGTACATTGAGACGTTTCAGTAATGTAAAAGTATTATTCTTTTCTACTGCGGGGTTGAGAATACCCTGGTAATATAAATTGCACATAGTAAATGCCTCCCAATTGTCTTTTTTCAGTAGCACAGTAAACTGTTCTCACCCTGTCAACTGTCCTTAGCTTCTTCACTTGTGTTCCAATTGTGTGGCATACCAGAGAAGAGACCCTCTGTGAAAACAGCCCAGTCGTAACATTGAATCTGATTTTAGGCCTGACAGCCTCCGACAGTAAAGGACCACTCTGTTACTCACAATGGTGTCCCAGATTCCAGACACACCAATGATAATGTAACACAGGGAGAATGGCATTGTCCACGCTAGATCTGTGGTGATGTCACAAGATTGAGATTAGGCATACCCCTTTGGTCTCACCAACCTTTCTCCCATTGTTGAAACAGCACAACAGAGGTATACCATAATGACGAAAATTTAATTAAGCCATTAACAAATTCAGGCACATGTCAAATAATATAGTGACGATTGGTTGGAAAATATAATGTCCTTTGTGACCTTTTATGAGCCATTCTTTCATAGTAATGCAAGAAAAATAAAACTTTCAATCACCAACACATGTACCTAACCACAACATATATGTATGTATTAAAACCGTCATGCGAAATTGCGTGTATTTTATTGCTTACTGTCACTTAGACAATGCTTGGGTCAGAATACAGTCTTGAGCCTAAAACATCGAGCTATGTTGGAATAGCTTGTTCTTCTCCACCTAGCTGCACAATAATGGCTCCTATTCAAAGTATAGGAGCCGTTAATTTGTAGTACGGATTGCAGAACATCAGAGCCATAAGTAAAGGCTAGGTTGGAATAACATCTCAAGTCAGTTAGACCAGTGTCAGACGAGCGAACTACGTGTGCCTGTACTGACGTGGCTTCCGGTGTCCGTTGCAGCGTCCCCAGACACTGTTGCTCACGCACGAATTGTGTACGCAACAGCATCCATGCTGCGTCTGTGCAGCAGGCCTCTCCGTCAAAGCGCTAGGATGTGAATTGATGGAGCTACAAAGCGCGATCCTCTATAGGAGGATCGAGCCATGCAGCACCTGGCACATTAACTGCGCTCAGCGAGGCGGCCAGACGGGTGTCAGACGGGCGTCAGATGGGCGTGGAGTGGATGGAACGTCCACTCTCACGGATGTTCCTTCCGCTCTTCCAAACGCTCGTCTGACGCCTAAGCTAACAGGTTTTCCTGTTGAGTATAAGAGCCCCAATCTTTAGCTTAATGGCTCGTTTGGATTACAGCCCGTTATTCACTAACTTTTGAAACCATCAATCATATACTGCTTATGATAAGTGCCAGAAATAGATTTCAACTTTTAGTACAAAGAACAATGCATTGGTTTCAAATGCATAACACCGTCTCACCCAGAGGATGTAATGAAAATGTCTCAATTAGAGGATGTCTCGAAACTCGAAACTGCTTATGCATTTTATTCATGAAACGTCTTTCACTTCCAGACATTTTAAATGTTTAACCTTATTTATTTTATTCTTGCAGAGCTTTAAGATATTCACAATGTGAAGGAATTATATTTGGGGTAATAGTGTTTAATCTTTCACAATAAACATTTTTTGTTGTTTCATCTTTTTTCCATTACTTTTTCTCTAATTTCTAATTTTTGCAGTCTTGTCTCCACCACTCCCTTTCCATTCTTTTTCCCATTTTCTGCTTTATTCTGGTTTCTTTATCTGGTGATACTTACACTACTGCATAACGACTGCACCATTTTTCTTTTTTCAGCTTTCCTTAAAATTAAATTGTGTATTTTCCATTAGCATTTCATGTCCTATTATTTTTTTCACTATAATATTAACTTAATATTATTTAAATGAATTTTTCAACTCTTCCCAGATTTCATCCTGCATTCTTTTTCCACTTCATAATGGATCACCTTGTCAAACTTTCACTCACATGTCCTGTACTTACTCTGTTCACCTTCTGGGACATAATCAAGTTCTCGTTTCTTAATAGTACAGGAAGAGCGGTGTCGCGCCTATTCCCCACTGGGGCGACTGCAACCATCAGATGTATCTAGCCCAGCAACATGTATAAAACATAACAAGAAAAAAAAGGTGTGTCATCTGCGCTTATTCCAATAACACCGTGTGAAGCTAAACACTATTAGATGCCTTTGTTTGGCCATTCGAGTAAACCAAAGCCTCTAATTGTGTTTTGTTTCACATGGTGTTATAGGAATAAGCGCAGATGACACACCTTTTTTTCTTGTTATGTTTTATACATGGTGCTGGGCTACATACAACTGGTATATGCAGCCGCCCCACCCCTTTTTTAATGTTTATTATCTATCACAATTTCTCCTATAATTTGGTTTTATTATATACAGCCAATGAGGGAGGTGTGGCAGGTATCCCTGACAGCCCATCAATAGTGCAAAACACTGGAATGCAATTGGAACATTTTCATATGCATATATAAATAATGCACAATAGTGAAATAAAGTGCAACAAAACAGTAAAGTGCAGCGGTGCCTTAAAAGAATAAAACCAGCAGGGCTAAGTGCAATAGTGCATATAGGAGGATACGTAGATAACCTGTAGATAATAAACCAGATTCATATCATTTTAATATTTGACTGCAGGGTCCAACCCTGCACTCTTCCACAATACCACAGTGGGGTTACTTACGGTGTGAAGGCACTTGCTGCCACAAAAGGCACAATATTTGGGTGCACTGCCACTGACGCCTATACCAGATTCATATTTTAATATTTGACCGCAGGGTCCACCACTTCAGTCTTCCACAATACCACAGAGGGGTAACAGTGTGAAGGCACTTGCTGCCACCAAAGGCAAAATATTTGGGTGCACTGACGCCTGTACCAGATTCATATCATTTTAATATTCGACCGCAGGGTCCAACCCTGCACTCTTCCACAATACCACAGAGGGGTTACTTACGGTGTGAAGGCACTTGCTGCCACCAAAGGCAAAATATTTGGGTGCACTGACGTCTGTACCAGATTCATATCATTGTAATATTTGACCGCAGGGTCCAACCCTGCACTCTTCCACAATACCACAGAGGGGTTACGGTGTGACGGCACTGTTGCCGACACTAAAGGCCCAATTTTAAAGCACCTATTGTTACTTTCATCCAAAGCATGCATAAGTTTCACCATAATTTAGCCAAAAAATCACTAAACTTGTTCTGCGTGTCCTAAAACGTCTCCTCTTTTCATACAGGCTGCTGCCCCAAGCAGTTGTTTACGAATAGATTAAAGGAAAACCATTTACCGTCATTTGAAATGTCCTATTTTTTGTTTTTAAATGTTTCTATACATCCTACAAATCCGCCACTTCACGGGCAGGTTATGGGGACCTCCTAGGCACGATATTTGAAGGAATTTTTCGTTTTTATTCTTAACCTTTATTTCATGGAGAACTCACGGTTCCTTTAAAAAACTTTTTTTTTACTTTTTGTCCTTGTTTCCTGTCCCCCAGGGCACTACCCGGACCCCCATACACCTTTTAAGGCAAATATCTTGCATATATGCCCTCTTGGAGGGCACTCTAAAAATCGAACGTTCGAGTCCCATTGACTTGCATTGAGTCTGAATCGTGTTCGCGTTCGAACCCGAACTTTTGAAATTGTTCGAGTTCGAATGCGAACCCAACACGGGGGTGTTCGGCTCATCACTAATCATCAGTCCTCCAAAGGACTATATACTATATATGTCATAAAAAAGAAGTGTAAGAACTCACCAAGATTTCTGACCAACAGTTAGCAATTATTATCTCATGCTTAACACACACTGAATTCTGTTATATATCTGCTGTTGAAGCCTTTGAATGTATTATCTGGAGAGCTTTCTTTCTGATTTGTTGTATTACAGTAGGGGTTATTCAGAGAGCACCGAAATGTCGCCGACATTTCGGTGCCCTTTCGTTTCTCGCACTTCGGGGTGATTCGTCATTTCTAGTTAGCCGACTCTGCGGTGTATTCAAGTACAACCGCAGGGTCCCCGAAGTGCAGGGAAAACCCACCGCAAACCCAAAGAAGACCCGCCGGACACTTAACGAAAACCCGCAGAAACCGCTGCAAAAATCACACCGAACACGCTGGAAAAAGCCAACGAGCCGCCGATCACAGTGCCGAGCAGCTGCCGGAAAAAGCCAACAAGCCGACGAGCGGGGTAAAAAAAAAACAAAAAACAGTATGCTTGAAAGTTTCAAAATTGAAACGCCGTTTGCAAAAAAAACTAACTACTGAACGAAAATGCCTGGAATTAACATATAATGTCCTATGAATGATAAAAAGGTCTGTTAAAAAAAAATTAAAAAAAAAAAAAATTAAAATACATTTTGCTGAAAAATTCCCAAAAATGCCTAAAAGATCCTAAAAAATCTATAAATAAAGATACTTTTTATTGCAGAGTAAAATAATAAATGGTTTATTAGATATTGAATTAAAACGGGAATACTTTTAACATTGACGCCTATGGGATTCGCCTGAATAAACCTGCCGAATGAAAGCACGGAACAGCAGGGCACTTCAGCAACATTTCACTGCTGTTTGACTTTCTCTGAATAGATTAACCATTGCTTCTCTATGGGGGATTTCACTGCCCATGAACAGGCACCGTACATGCAGGCAATTCGCCAAAATTTGGCGACCTGCCTGCTCTCTGAAAACCCGAATGGCCTCAAAATATCACCGTATGCTGAATTTCAGTGTCACTGTCTGGTCACATTTGGCGACATTTCGGACCTTTCTGAATATTCTTGATTGTTTGGAGAGGCACCCACAATTTGAGCTTAGTAAAGGTTCAGTTCTACCCTATAATATGATTACACACTTCATAGTGTATCGGACCAATGGGAACTGAGTACCCTCAGTAAAAATAGTGGAGGAACTGTGTTCCTACATGTTCCCACACAACCTGACCTCTGTATGTATATATATATATATATATATATATATATACTGTCAGGGTCACTACGCTCTGGCCCCTGGTACCCCCGTTAAACCCTGCATTCATGAACTATACAGGTTCCTGGACTGTCTTGACAGAATTGCCTTCAAGCCATGCAACCTCACCTGAACTCCATCTTGTTATTGAGGCCTGCATTTAAGGAAGATATGCCCTCCTTAGGATGCTTCCACATTGAAGTCCCTGGCTATCAATCTGAGCAGAGCTGCATTCTGATACCCTCCTGAAATCCATAGACTTTTCATTGTTCCCTCATTGCTGATCCTCTGTTGCACTATCTGGACATTTCTACCTACATACCAGTGCCGCTCATCTTGGATCTCCATTTACCAGGCCCCTTGATTGGACTTTGACCACCCTTACTGCTGCCTTGCCTAGACCCCTGCATTATACTACTGACTATTCTATTCGCCTGATCCTTTAACTATACTGTTGCCTGGAATATCTGTTCATTGTGTTATTGTTCATACAGAGTCTACCCCTACTTCTCCTTTCGCCTCTCTAGTATTCTCATCTTGCTATTCCTTGTTTCTCCTGTTTCCTAACCACTCTCATATTCAGTTCCCCCTAACCTCCCTTCTTCCCACTACTCTCAGCCATCCCTCTTTTGCCTCAACCTCCTTTTCCTGCATCTTCTCTAATCTATTCCCCATCTTGCCCAGTCTCCCCATTCTCTAGTTCTTATCTCCTGTTTATGTTCATGTGTTTATTTCAATAAACCCTGTTGTGCCCTGTAACCTGTCTGATCTCCTTCAGTGCACTGCATATTGGGCTCACAACAACAGATTATAACCTACATGTGACATATACTATATATGTTCACACTAGTTGCCAGTTACTCTGCCACAGTTATACTCCCACCAAAAATCCCCCATACATGTAAATCATAGCATAAGGTTTAAGGACTAAAAACTCTGTGAGTGTTCAAATTCTTCATATGATGATTACATATATACCGTATTTTCTGGAGTATAAGACGAGCGGGTGTATAAGACGACCGGGTGTATAAGACGACCCTCTAATTTTCCAGTTAAAAAATAGATTTTGGGCTATACTCATCATATTGTATTGTATATCCCGCGTATAAGATGACCCCCAATTTTTGGGGGATGTTTTTAAGTATAAAAAGTAGTCTTATACACCAGAAAATATATATTTTTCAAAAAAGAGTAATAAATAAGAATAAGGCTGGGGTCAGACTAACGCATTTTTAACGTGCGTTTAGGCGCACTTAATCATGGCCGTAGTAGCAGCAAATGACAGGCAATGACAGCCAATATACGAAGTACGGCCACACGAAAGCGCCGCTGCGCAACGCAAGCGGGAAACAAACGCATTTTTTCGAGAACGCAGAACCACTAGTACTGATGTACAGCATGCGATGTGTCCGCTAGCAGCGTGTTTGCATGATTTGGAGACGTCAGACGCTGCTAATGTCCGGCCAACATAACGTCCAGACGCAAAAAGTGTTTTATTGAGGATGTGTAAAAAATCACTCACGAAAATGCGCATCGTATGACCGCTTTCACGCATTCCGTGAAAAAATACGTCAATGCGTTCGGACGCACTTTTTGACGGTCGCTGCGAATAATGCGTTCGTTTGACCCTAGCCTAAACAGGAGATTCATTTAAATAAATCTCTTTTAATAAAGGTCAATTGTTCACTCTATACCGCATAACGTTTGTGAAGCAAAGGCTTTATATTAACTCACTAAAAGTAGTTGCTTTAAAAAGAAAAAAAAAAAATTAATAACTGGTCAAGTGTGTAGCAAACATTTTTTCAATTAATGTTACAGGTCGTTGATGGAGTGTATAGCCTCAGGAAAAGGTGGTGAGAGAAACACATTCATCCTCCATGCACTATGGGCCGTGTGACCCTGAATGAAAAATACAATCAGATTGTTTTGCTTCCTTTGCGATTAGCCTCAGTTTGTATACAGGTGTTGAACATGGAACAAAGGCACCATTCAACACCTGCTCCTGTAATTTAGATGTACTTTTCATGAAAAGACATCTGCGGTCTTGAAATATTATGCAGCAGATTACCTTATAAGAATAGTGCCACATGTTGATTCGTGAAAAACTATCAAACACAATAGAGCAAGTTCTACAGTAATAAAAGCAGATTGATGACTGATGTATATGCAGGTGAGACAATTCAAATATTTATTCATTTTCAAAGAATGGTGCAATACAATTACACCATTGGAAGGCAGAATAACATTTACTTTTTAATAAAAAGAATGACAAATGTAACAAAATAATGGCAGAAAATAAAGAATAAGTACAAAAGGTAAAGCTTACCACAAGAACAAACATCAGAAGCATAACCAGAATTACTGTGGATAACAAATAGAAATTATACCAGCATCTACTTTTAAAATCATGTTTTAAATTTATTTTGTGTGTTTTGTACTGAACAAATTTGAAGACAAATAAATGGAAAAAATACCATGTTGATCAGGAAATATAATTTCATCTTGTAAGCATTGGAGATAAAAATGATTATAAATGACCTATCCACCACCTGCAGGATATAAGTAATATGAATTACAGCGTCTCTCTGCTTGAATTGATGGCAGTGTCAGTAAATGATTAAGTTCTTGGAGACACGTTTATAAATAGATTGTATAGGTGGCTGTCTATAGTTGTGACACCTGTCTGTACATAATCTCTCTAAATCAAGCAGTGACGTAGCGCAATATTTTACACATCTTGAATCCGGTAAACATACCACTAAGACAAAGATCGAGGGTAGATGACCACATAAAACACATCAGCACTTTTCTGTGGTTTATTCTATGTATAAAGCATGAAGCAGGCTGGTTACCTATGGTCTACGCATCCGCCCTGATGCATATATGTGGTTTATTCTATGTTTGTCTGGTGTATTTCTTATGATCAAAAGACAATAAGGTGCTGCAGAACTCACCATGGGGTTCAGTTCTAAAATTATTCTATCATCCTTTGTTTAGCCATACCACATGCTATTGCGGAATATTGATAAGTCTCCTGGTATCTGTGGACTAACTATTGAAAACCTAACAAGGCTAACATATAGAACATATTTTGAAACCATGTCATTTTATTTTAGGTTTTGCAATAACAAGTATAAGGTGGAAATATGTTTAACCCTTTCGCTGCTGAGGCTTTTCACACCTCTGTGCTGAGGTCATTTTTACCGGTTTTGCTCATCATGTTTAACCGCGTTTTGAAGCCTTATTTTAATATATGACCCAGACATATTATATATCGTTCTTTTCGGCAGACTGGGCAGATTCATAATATGCCATTATTATATGTATACGTTATGTCATCTCTGTATATTATAACAAAAAATGCAATAAAATTTTAATTTTCAATAATTTACAATGTGTAAAGTGTTTTTTTTCACATTTTAAAATGCGATCGTTTGCGGTTATATTTTCTATGGGGTGCGCTTGTTAAAAAAATTAGAAATGAGGAATCGTTACTTTTTTTTGGGGAAAATTATGTGTTTTTTAGCAAACGCCCCCCATAGAAAAAATCGTTAGTGCAGCATCATTGTTCACATTCAGGGTTATCCAAAGAGATCCGAATTGCTTGAGAAAGGTAACCGAACGCTGAAAATCAGCGTTCGGTTACCTTCCCTGACCATTCGGCTATCCAGAGAGCAGGCAATTCGCCAAATCCTGGCGAATTGCCTGCACATACGGTGCCTGTTCGGTTCCTGTTCGAGGGCAGTGAAATCCCCATGAAAAAGCACTGCTTCGTCTATTCAGAGAACACAAACCAGCAGTGAAAGGTTCCCCTAATGCCCTGCCATTCGGTGGTTTAATTCGACAAGTTTATTCAGGAAATCCCATAGGCTTCAATGTTAAAAATATTCCCATTTTAATTCAATATCTAATAAACCGTTCATTATAAAATTCTGCAGCAAAAAGTCTCTTTATTCATTGATTTTTTAGGATACTTTAAGCATTTTTCAGATTTTTTTTTTTTTTTAAAAAGTCCGATTTTTTTTTAATTTTTTTTTTCAGTTTACTTATTTTTTTTGTAACAGCCCTCTTTAGTATCATTCCCTGGACCTCCTGTGAAAATTTCAGACATTTTCGCTCAGTAGTTTCTTTGCAAACAGCGTTTCTTTTTCCCAGATTCATACAAATGGTTTTTCTAATTTATTCACTGCCTCCTCTACGTCACAGCTGCTTCGGCTCTGTGTGATTCGGCTCCTGTTCGGCTCCTGTTCGGCTTTTTCGAAGGTTAATCCAGATGTTTTTGCTTGTTTTCAGCGTGCATTCGGTTAGTGTTCGTCAGGTTTGCGGCAGCTTTTCCCTGCAATTCGGGGACCCTGTGCTGTTTGCTGAATACACCGCAGGGTCACCGAAATGCAATCGGCAAAAGGAACCGAATTGAAGAGAACGAAAAGTCACCGAACGTGCGGTGACTTTTCGAATCTCTTTGGATAACCCTGATTATAATTGAAATGGGAACAATATTGTTGCACTAATAAATCTAAAAAAAAAAAAAAAAAACAATTATTTTTTTTTTTTTTTACTTTTTACATGGTCATGTTTGTATCATTGGAAAGGCCACGCTCTGGCCGTTCCAATGATAGTAAACATTAACCCCTAGCTGTCACGGATCGGGAGATAGCGGGTTCATTGGAACCCCCTATCTCCACTATAGGTGGCAGCAAGGGGTTAATTTGAAAACTGGCGCCATCGCGCTCTGCGCGACAACGCCAGTCATTAGGGGGATATCCCGGAAGCTTGGCCGATATCCAAGATGTCGGCCAGCTCCGGGAGGGGACCGCGATACGCGCATGTTGGCGCCATATCGTGATCCAGCCCACTAAGGGTTAAAGACAGCCGCCGCTTGGAAGGGCAGGCTGTGCCCTTCCAGGCGGTGCCTGTCTTTAATCTCTGGCCCGCACGGATGGGGAGGGGGAGAGGTCCGAAGGACCTCCCCCCCTCCCCTTCAGGCACCTTCCCTGCAATGGCGGGGGGTGCCTGAAATAGACGTCATCGCGCATGCGCGATGATGCCTATCGTGCCCGCCTGGGTCCCGGAGGTTGGGCTGACATCGATGATGTCAGCCCACACTGGGGGGCCGAGCGATCAGCCGGAATACCGGCTGATCGCGGGCTGCAAAGGGAGGACGCGCTCAGCGCGTCCTCCGCAGCCAAGTAGCAATGCGGTTGGACGCGCTGAGCGCGTCCACCGCATTGAAAGGGTTAAATGAAATATTTCCTCATCTTTAAATTGTACTGGTGGAGCGGAGAAGAGCAGAAGACCTATGAAGACCTATTATGACTGCATTTTGTTCCAAATGTTGTAATTATGAGTTAAGTTAAAATCAACTATAGCTTCTTATAGTTTATATAGCGCCACAGACTCCCCAGTGCTTTACAAGAACATTGTTGATGCATTAAAACACCACACACATAAATGATATAATATGATTCAGATGGACCCTATTTGAAAAGTAATTTACAGTCTGTACGTATAAACAGTGTATGAGAGTTTTACACATATTTAGAGGTAGGCACAGCAATATCGTTAGGTGTCTAAATGGGTCTTCACAGTTGCAGATCGGTGATGTTACGTCTACTCTATCCAGCAACATGATATGATCACATAGATCTTTATGATCATTACAATATATCTCATCATTGCTTGATTATATATCCATAAAGAGAAAATATGTCAATGAGAGCCTCACATTTAGCGAAAGAATACATGGATTTTAATTGTCTTGTGGCTTCTAAATTGTTATGTAACAAAAATAAGCTCAAAAATAACTTTCAGAATGTTGGAACTTCCCGGGTCCCCTAAAATGTCATTACGGATTAAATGAAGCAGCAGATCATAGTAATTGCCAAAACAGAATTTTCACTCATGTATTGTCATTCCCACCAGGGGGATTGATGCCTCGGATGGGCATCTTGGAAGGAGAGGCTGCCGTTCTCAGCACCTGTCTCCCTCGACAGCAGTGCAGGTGATAGGGGCATCGGATGCTTCCAACATCTGCACTAAGACTTTGTGACAAATTGAATTGGTGCAAAGTGGCTTGTGCTTTGGGTTCGGCCAGTGACCCTCTTCAGCGTCATCAAGAGCATCCATTTCTATACACGCACTCGTCTACAGCCAATCAGAGCCATGGTAGGGATTTAAATACTCAGCTGATTTTATGCAGTGCTCTGACATGGTTTAATTTGACCCTTCAGAAAATCGTATTATACCGTTTATCTGTCTGGTTTTGGCTCTGATTATTGACTACGTCCTAAACGTTTCCGCTTGTAGTCTCTGGCTAGCATTGTTAAGCTGTTTATGTGTACCAACCTTTGCTAGTTTAACTGTTTTATGTGTGACTATCCTACCCTGAACCCAACTTCTGTATATCACTACTTTTTAATCAGATTAGCCACTCTAAGGGTCAGCCTGTGTTTGCTTAAATCAGGTTGACACGCATTGGTAATAGGACAGTCAATAGTAATCAGGGTGTTCTTGGCATCTGAATAGCCAACTCAATTCAAATGATGAAAAGCAAAATAGATGCCAGACACTCCTATGAACTTCAGAGGGGTTTATTATAGAGAAATGCATGCAGCATTTCAGTGCAGAACAGAACTTTCTTAAGTGCCACGCTTGAGAAAGATCTGAGCTAGACCAAAATGTTGCGTGTGTTTTTTTTTTTACAATAAATTCTCTGGAGTATCAGGTATTTATTGTGCTTTTCAATGAAAGTCATAAGGGGTTATTCAGAGATATACATTCTGGCCCCAGAAATTGCACCGAACGGTGAATTTCCCCATACGGTGCACTTTTGTGGCCATTCGGCTATTCAGAAAGACGGCACTTCACAAAATTTTGTCGAAATGCCTGCTAGGTGGAGTAGAGGTAACATTACTGCTCTGCATGGAGAGAGCCTTTTGAGACATGGGTTCGATCCCGACAAGCACCTCTCCAGTAAGTGTCCTTGGGCAAGACACCTAACGGTACATACTCGCCACCCAGGACATACTTGAAAACGAGAGAAATCTCAATGTATCCTTCCTGGTAAAATCCTTTCTAAAAAAAAATAAAAATACTGTGCCTGTTCGATGGCAGTGAAAGTCCCCATAGAGAAGCAATGGTAATCTATTCGGAGAACACCGAACAGCAGCGAAAAGTTGTAGAAATGCCCTGATGTTTGGTGGTTTCAGTCGGCAGGTTTAAGGCTAGGGTCAGAGGAACGTATTTTTCGCATTGTCCGTGAAAAAGTGCGTTCGAACGAATGGAGGTATTTTTTCACGGAATACGCGATAGCGGTCATACGATGCGCATTTTCGTCCGTGATTTCGTACAGATCATCAATAAAACCCTTTTTGCGTCTGGACGTTATGTTGGCCGGACATTAGCAGCGTCTGACGTCTCCTAATCACGCACACACGCCGCTAGAGGACGCAGCACATTCTGTACGTCAGTACTAGCGGTATCACGTTCTCGAAAAAATGCGTTTGTTTGCCGCTTGTGTTGCGCAGCCGCACTTTCGGGCCGTACTTCGTATATTGCCCGTCATTGGCCGTCATTTGCTGCTACTACGGCCGTGATTAAGTGCGGCTGCACGCGCGTTCGCACTGCGTTCGTCTGACCCTAGCCTAATCAGGGGAATCCAATAGATTTCAATGTTAAAAATGTTCCCATTTTTATGCAATATCTAATAAACCATTTATTATTTTAATCTGCAGTAAAAAGTCTCTTTATTTTTCTTAAGGATTTTTCACAAAAAATTTTTTTATGTAACATACCTTTTTTATTATTATTCATAGGAATAATGCGGTGAATGCTGAATTCACTGCAGGGTCAGCAAATTTGACTCCCCGAAGTGCGGCGAATTAGAGAGCACTGAAACGTTGTCACGTTTCGATGTTCTCTGAATAACTCTGATAGTATTGTCCTATTTATCCGGAGTTATACAGGGTTATTCAGAGAGCGTGAAAAGCAGGAGAATGACTGGAGAATGAAAAATTCTAGGTCTAAATAGTCAAACCAGAAAAATTCTCCCTTTCATCTCACTTTCCAAATCGGCTATTTTGACCTAGAATTTTTCATTCTCCAGTCATTCTCCTGCTTTTCACGCTCTCTGAATAACCCTGATAATTTAATCAGCCACAATACTCTTGTACTTATAGTATATTTCCTTGGTTTATCCAAAGTAGTTTTAAGGCTATAAAATCACTTTAAATATCGTCCAGATGAGACTCAAGCTTGATGCTGTAACCAGGATTACCATTTAGGCTGGGGTCAGACGAGTGTAGTGTTCACGTCCGTGATTGCGCCTAAAAGTACGTCCCTGATAGCATGAAAGAAAGCCCATTGGAGCCTGTTACACAAAGTACGTCCGCACTGAACTGCGGACGCACCACGGCCGCGGCAAACGGACGCAAGGCAGGCAAGAACGTACAACCATTAGAACGGCCGCACAAAGTGCGCTGCGTCCGTAACCTCCGCATAGCTTTGTGTGTGAGTGATGGAACATGGTCAGACGGACTGCATTTATACGTCCAGCATTTTTCACGGACAAAATGGTTTTGCTTTTTAATTTATTTTCCCTCCTACATCCGTCAAAATATACGTCAGTGAATAAACGGACTGTGTGGCCACTACTGTGTCTTCCGTACTGACGTACGTCCGTAGAAATCACGCTCGTCTGACCCTAGCCTTAATGAATTTCACATTTTATGCTTTACTAAAATGGTGTACGGCTTGAAGGAGAAAAGTTACCAGGAAAGGCTTAATGATCTTAACATGTACAGCTTGGAAAAAAGACGAGACAGAGGAGATATGATAGAAACATTTAAATACGTAAAGGGAATCCACAAGGTAGAGGGAGGGAGTATATTTAAAAGGAAACAAAATAGCAAAACAAGAGGACATAGTCTTAGATTAGAGGGGCAAAGGTTTAAAAGTAACATCAGAAAGCATTATTTTACTGAGAGGGTGGTGGATACATGGAACAGTCTTCCAGTTGAAGTGGTAGAGGCCAAAACAGTAATTGAATTTAAGCAGGCATGGGATAGGCATAAGGCTATCTTAAACAAAAGATAAATCCAGGTAAAGTATCCATGTAATTGGGCAGACTAGATGGGCCGAAAGGTTCTTATCTGCCGACATCTTTCTATGTTTCTATGTTTATTTGCTAAATTTGTTTCACTTCAAAAGAATATGTAAAGATATGCTACACATAGCCCTCATATTATTTAGTCAACAACTAAAGTAATTCTATGTTTTCTCTTAGGAATAGAAAAACGTAATTTGGATCACTGGGAACAGCTGGCGTTTCACATACCATTTAGAACACTGGTGTTACAGGAAACTTTTCAAAGAAAAAACAAGCAGCGGAGGGAAGCATCAAATGTCTGTGGGGACATATCAAAAATGAAATGGAAGTAGAATAAAAAGATTTTATTCATTGTCTTAAGTAACAAATCAAAACAAGGACAAGCGAGATAATATGCTGAATGTGCTTTTTTTTGTTTTACCATTTTCAAAAGAATTCTATTGTTGATCTTCTTATTACAAGAATCCTGAAAAAGATGTTAAAACAAAAGAAAGATTGATGTACAATATGCAAATTCTACTTTAATGTTCATTCTTTTCAGTATCTGAAGGAAAATTCATGGCATTACAAGCCATCTCAGTTAAAGGGGCAGTCTCTTTGGGAAATGAAGATTTTGTAACTAATTTAAATTTGATTTTTGTAAATTCTTAAACCTTTGATCTGGAGGCGTGGGGCAGCATAATATTGCATGGAGGGAAAGGTTTTTGGAGATGCAGATAATCCTTCCTGTTTTATACATTTCAGTTTAATAAATTAATATGGAATTTGAATTTTATTTGGGACTTACTTGGGTTTATTTGGAATCTGCTCTGTTTGAAAAATTTGTTTAAGGAAGTTACATCTGAGTCTTGATGTTGGAAGAGAAGGGGGTGAAGCGCCCACCGGAAATTAGTGTCTATCCCACTCGCTGAATGTTGTGTGTGGGGGTTTCTCTAAATACCCAAATGACAATTGGACAAAAAGATACAACACAGTGCTAAAAGTCCGCAAGAAAGTGGGGTAGACACTTTATATGTCCATAAACAGTAGTCCTTATCTTCAGGAGCTCCTGAAGATAAGGACTACTGTTTATGGACATATAAAGTGTCTACCCCACTTTCTTGCGGACTTAGGTCTTTTAGCGCTGTGTTGAGTCTTCATGTTGACTATGCCTCACACTGCAACGTGATGACATCATGTCACCCCATATAGTTTCCTGTTTATATATCCTCCTTTCGCCTTTACTTTGTTTTATATAATTGAAACCTACAAAGGCCACAGATTATCATACTGTAAATACCCATAATTTAATTAGTTTTTTCTCTATTAATTGTCCCTTTTATGTGTTATATGTAAAAAGTTCTCTTTTTTCAAGATATAAAGTCTCCTGTGCAAAGTGATATGAAAGTGCAGTATCATTCAGGGCCTCTATTCTAAACCTGTCGTTAACCCTTTCACTACCAAGGAATTTTGCAGAAAGCCACTGTCAGGATCAGTGGCTTTTTTGGGAAATATATTTTAATGAAATATACAGTATGAAATATTTTTAAATATTCCAAATGTATTCCTTACTGTAAAAAACTATTTTTATTTTTTTTGAGAAAGGATTTTTACCAGGAAGGATACATTGAGATTTCTCTCATTTTCGAGTACGTCCTGGGTGGCGCGTAAGTACCGTTGGGTGTCTTGCCCAAGGACACATACTGGAGAGGTGCTCGTTGGGATCGAACCCATGTCTCCACAGGCACTCTCCAAGCAGAGCAGTGATGTTACCTCTACTCCACCCGGCCGGTATTTAACAGGCAGAGGTCACCATCTGCTGTCCAAAAGGAAGTACTGCAACACTTGACTCCGTGCTGGACTATCTGGAGATATTTGTTTTAGACACATACAGGGTTATACAAAAAGCATTGAAATTCCACTGGAATTCTGGTGCTCTTTCATTCCCTGCACTTCAGGGAATCAAATTCCTAAACTCATAATAAAGCATTCACCACAGGGTCCTTGAAGTGCAGGGAAAAGCCGCCGAACGCATACAAAAAAACACTGCAAAACCGCTGATTTGAATGCAAAAACCACTGCAAAACAGCCAAAAAAAGATCGGCGTGGTCTGAAAAACCACTGAAAAAAAGCTGAACGCACCAAAGATCAGCCGCAGAATCGCCGACCGCATCTAAAAAAAAGCCAACGATCCACCGAACAGAGCGACAACCTGCTGCTGGATGAAGCCGACAAGCCGACGAATGTGATAAAAAATAAATAAAAAAAACACTGCAACTTTGAAAAGCTGTTTGCAAACAAAACCACTGTAAGAAAATGCCTGAAAATTACATATAAGGTCCTATGAATAATAAAATTCGGAAAAAAAATTCACTGAAAAAGCCTCAAAAATGCCTAAAATCTCGGAAAAAAAATAACGAGGCTTTTTGCTGTAAATTAAAAGTATAAACAGTTTAATAGATATTGAATAAAAATGGGAATATGTTTTTGCACTGATTTGAAACCAATGGGTTTCGCCTGATTAAACCTGCCCATTTTGTCATATCATCTACCCCCAAGCAGTAGATCACTGAGGACAAATATTTCCAATTGCTGCTGGTATCTGGGAGCAGTCCCAAATTTTCCAACTCAAGACATTAATAAAGAGGCTCAGAAGGAATAGTTTCAGTAACAAAGTGCAGCTATGCATTATTGGCTTGTACCATTATTTCCTAATAGCAGCTCCCTGTTAACAGCAAGGTGGGAATAGGGCCCCAGATGTGCACACATGGAACATGTATTAATTAGAAATATTAAATATTCACAATCAACTCACTCTCTTTATAATAATACAAATGAGGAACATCCAGAAAGTGTAGATGGGGACCTAACAGGTGATCATGAAGGACTCAATTCATCCAGCTCCCACGCCTCTTTGCACACCAATGAAAAAAGTTATTCATGAAAATGAAACATGTTGAGAGAAAATATCTTTGCATTAATTACTAAACATACTAAAAGTTATAGCAAGATGTTTTTAAGAAATTGTGTTAAGAATGGAAGTATGCCATATGGACATTCATGGTTGCTTGCACATCCTGAGGATGAACAAGTGTATGACACTTTTCATGCTCCAGAGAAGAAAAAAAGATAGAAAAATGCATATGCAGAATATTAATATTAATTTCAGTCATTTGCATTAAAAATTGATACAGCCACTTTGATTTGATGTTACTTAAAATAAAAATGTACAATTTGGATTAAAGTGACTCTGGCTGGTGGTCTTTGAGCTCAGAGCAAAAGATGAGAAACTACTTTTAAGTACTTTATACAGAACTTTGTTATATGCCTCTTAGTTTGATCCAATTTTTCACTGTTACGACAAGCCCTCTTCAATCAGTCTATACTGATAAAATTCATTTTATTGCGATCTGCAAAGCAACAATTGTACAATAATTAATTAATGATTCAGTCCTAAGAGGATCTAGAAGATAAGATATAGAAACTGACTGGGCAATATTTCACTTTGAAAACTTGACTTTTATCAAGAAGGTTAACAAATATTCATGTTAATATTAAATAAGCAGTTCTATATGCCTTTGGAATAACCAATTGTATTTGTAAATAATGATTCCACTAAATCGCGATCCACTGTCACAATATCACGATCTAATAAAAGAGTAATCTTGGCCTCCAGGTTTTTTGGAACTTCATTTTCCATGAGACTCCCTGAGTGAGGTTAATGTGTGCCTGAGCATCATGGGAGAAGTAATTCCAAAACATCTGGAGGGCCAAGGTAGCTGACCCCTGCACTAAACAAAAATGAGTGAAATTATGAAGTATTGTTGAAGAACTCCTGTTCAGTCAAACAGAAACTCGTGGAAGTACTTAAGGATTGTTTTATAGTTTTGCTATTATGACATATTGTGTATATCCATTAAGCTGCCATGCAGATCAATTTATAGTAAGAATAGGAATATAAAGCCGTTTCAGCAGAGAATGTATTTTAAGTAAGCATGTAAAGGTCATTGACTAAGAGTCAAAACTGAAAATAGCATGCCGAAGAAAGACGGTAAAATGGCTCATCTGACTCATCTCTAATTGCCCGGAAGAACACAAAAGGGAAAAAAATTAAAAACATGAATAGGGATATGTGTCAGTAATACTAATAAACATGCATTGTATTTTTCTATAAAATAGTTTACATTTGGTGAATATAAAGTGCCTGTATCCAGCATAAAGTTATATAGAACATTGATTTGTCTTTTAAGAAATTACAACAAAAAATCCTAATAATACTTGAGAAGAATACATGTTATGAGTTGCCCACTGATGACCGGTTGCTTGCAAGGAGATCAAGAAACATATGACAATGATAATAATACCACAGACAACATTGTTCTGTGGAATAATACTTATTATCGGCCACAGCTACAATATCCTCCATATATTAAAATATATAAAATTTACACAATATAATCGTCGGGGGTTGCTGCATCTCTCGTGCAGGGATGACGTCCTTGGCAATCAGTACTGGCCACGCTTTCTGGGTGAAAGCAGGCTGATTTACATATGTAGCATTCATCCCTGTAATGGCACAATCAAGCAAAAACCCTGTGAGACCTGAGCGGGCACCCACCGTAGAGCAGGCCACTAGTGCCGTTGCTCATCCTCAGGACCCCCACAAACCTCTCTTTTTTCTCACTATAAACAATATAATGAAGACAGTGCTGAAAGAGTTCTCTCCATCCCACCTGTACCTCTCCCAAACCTAAACCCAACTTATCTCCATTCCCATCTCACTTACTTCTAATCAGCAAATCTCACCAGAGCAGTGGATCTATGCACCTTTTTTCCTGAAGTAACCTGGAGAGCAGCATCTCCACCCTCCTTCCCTTTAATTACCTCAGCACTGTCTACCAAACCCTGCTGTGACAAAGGGGAAAAACTAAAAACCCATAATTACCACAAAAAACACCCAAAATAAAACCTATAATTAAAGGGAGGGAGGATGGGGATGCTGCTCTCTAGGTTACCTCAGGAAAAATGGCGCTCAGAGCCACTGTATGTGCGCCTTTAACTGTACCCTCGGCCCCGCCCACTCATCTTCCCGCTCTAACTGCTTCCCCAAACTGAAAAAAACCCTACTGTGCTAGCATCAGGGGCAACTCAAGGGCCCTCCACCTGAGTTGTTCCTGGCCTTCAAGACAGAAGACCTTTGCTGCTATTGCATTTTATATATTTGTATATATATTTTGTTCTTCGGCATTTTCATTTTGCAGGAAAATGGCACCACTGTGCCTTATATAAAAAAAAATCAAAAACTACATGTGTAATTTAGATGCTTCAGGTATGCGCTGCGTTGCTATTATTATGTCCACTTACACTTTCAGCCTTATTTCATTCGTTATGCAAAGCTGCGGTACCTATTAGTTCCTTGTAGAAAATAAATAAATCATGCAGATCAAACATTTCCATACAGCACTCTTGCCTTCTCACGCTTACATTACGCAAATATTTTGGTAAAAGGATGAAGACTTTGATAAGCACCACCTCAAAAATTGATAAGAGCACTCATTCACTATATTGGAAAACAGCAGAGTGGAAAATTACAGAAGATTGGTTTCCTCGGACCAACATTTAGATTTGCAGCCTGGAGAGACATGCTTCTCATCGAGTTCTGTAAAGATTCCAATAACATGCAAAAACAAATCCTTTTTAACCTAATGTACAAAGTTCTCGCAAATTTGTTGTGTCTTTACCCTTCTTATCAGCTTTTTGTTTTAGAACGTAATCACAGAAAAAAACAAACAAAAAAAAATCACAGGATTTAATAAAAATATTATAAGCAGATGGAATTATTTAAACAGTAATGAAATAACACAGAATTATTTCACAAAATAAAAAGAACCTCATAATCAAATACCGCTTTTATCGCATCAAATATATTAAACTTCTCTGAACCAATGTCCTTTTCATCCTAATGTACTAAATTAAATATCTGCTCCTTGTAGAATTTGATTCATCTAAACTAGATTAAAATCAAATCATGTACAAAATCAATTTCACTTAAAGTACAATAATCTCAGCCCACTGAGGCCCCCTTCTAGTAATCACTATAAATGCTGTCTTTTTCCTTTTATTCCCTCCCCCTTGGAATGCAACGTGTGCATAATTTCCTGATAATATTAAAATATGACCTTGTATTCCTCTCTTAATGTTAAGGAATTCAGTAAGGTGCATTGAGCATAACATTAAGAGTGATGCTTTGAGAGGTGGATGAAAGCTCTGGATGCCATTTCTTTTATATATATATATATATATATATATATATATATATATGAAAGGGTTGTGGTGGAGGACAAAAAGTGAGATAAAAGACCTCCACGCTATAATTAGTTATGTTTATTATTGCAGAAGCCGCTTGCACCTCACAGCAATTCAAAGAATTGCATCCCAGAACTCCTGTGCCACATTCCCCATATGCAGCAAGGAATTCTATGGCATAGCAATGATTTAAGGGTTCTGTGTAATAACAGACCCAGGATGCATAAAAGTGAGACGGATGTCATTTGCATATCCTACCCAGAATTCCTTGCTGCATATGGAGAATGTGGCACAGGAGCTCTTGGATGCAATTCTTTGAATTGCTGTGATGTGCAAGTGGCTTCTGCAATAATAAACACGCACATATATATATATATATATATAGCACACTTCATATGGTTGCTCTATTTATATTTGCACATACACACACAAGATATATAAATATATATATATATATATATATACTGTATGTGTACATATGTCTAATTATAGAGTATAGATATATATATGTATATATATATATATATATATATAAAATCCAACAGAGGGTCGCACTCAATCAAACAATAAAATAACAAAATTTATTAAAGCATATTTAAAATGCAAGTCCCAACGTTTCGGCTCTCTTAGGAGCCATTATCAAGGTTACAGAAAAGACAATACTAATGGGTTATAAAGAAAAAGCAGAGTATTACTCACCAATCACATTGCGGTAATGCACTACACCTGGGTGCTTACAATTACTGAGGCATGCTGGGAGCTTGCAACAAGCTCCCAGCATGCCTCAGTAATTGTAAGCCCCAGTTTTTTAAATCATTAAAATTACATCTGGTCCGATGTTTCCGCGTTCGTTCTATCTCACCTTGATAAAGGCTCAGGATGAGTCGAAACATGAGACCAGATGTCATTTTGCTCACGCCCGGATTAAGATCTCTATGGGCCTGGAGCTGAATATTTTGGTGGGCTTTTTTTGTAATTTTGTGAAATGAAAACATATTTTTGGTTATTTATTTAATATTGCAGATACGGGTATATCTAACCACGCAGATACTGTGTGATTAATTTTTCATTCAGATTTCAATCATTTAAAGAGTATAATTTTTTTTTTCCCATTTTATCATCCAAACCTTTGTGGTTATATATTCTATAGGGAATTCTTGTTAAAAAAATGTGAAATGGGACCCTGTTATTGCATTTTTCTGAGAAAATATACTATTTTAATCAAACATTTTTTAAAAAAATGAAATATTTCCCTTGTGTTTTGGAACATGTTTTTTTTTCAAATAATATGACTATGTATAAAACACTGACCTTGCTCCTAGCGTGGGAAATGAGAAGGGGCGTAATGGCAGTGGTATTGCTCATTTTAGGCTGGGGTCAGACCAGCGCACTTTTAACGTGCGTTCTGGCGCACATAATTACGGCCGCACTAGCAGCAGATGACGGGCAATGACGGCCAATATACGAAGTACGGTCGCACGAAAGTCCGGCCGCGCAACGCAAGTGGAAAACGAACGCATTTTTTCGAGAACGCCGAACCGCTAGTACGGACATACAGAGTGCGCAGCTGCGGCATAGCGGCGTGTGTGCGTGATTAGGAGATGTCAGACACTGCTAATGTCCAGCCTACATAACGTCCAGACGCAAAAAGAGTTTTATTGACGATCTGAAAAAATCACGCACGAAAAATGCGCATCGTATGACCGTTTTCGCGCACTTCGTGAAAAAATACGTCAATTCGTTCAGACGCACTTTTTTACGTTCGCGTGTAAAAATGCTTTCGTTTGACCCTAGCCTTATACGTGACAAATGGACAATGCCATCGCTTTGGAACTAAAAATAATAAAATAATTTTTTAGATTTTACATGGTCAGGTTTGGTATTTATGCAAAGACCAGACTCTGCCCTGTCCAATGACACCTCACTTGACCTTGTGAGATGTTAAGATAAGTGACGCAGGGGTCCAAAGTTCCCCGCAGTGCTCTTTGCTGCAATGCGGCGGTTTATGTTTTTGATTTAACAATTCGTAACAATTGATTGTACCATCCCCTCCACACTTGTTGGTGATATGAGAAATGTGATGGTTAGTTAGTGCAGCATCATTGTTTACTTTTTAATTGAAAAGTGAAAAATATTACTGTTGGAAAGTATAATAAAAAGTAAATATTTATTATTTTATTTATTTTACTTAAACCCTGGTCATGTTTGGTATCATGCTCTGGCCTTTCCAGTGATACCTTACTTGACCCTGTAGCTGCTATGGAGTTGGCGATACATGGGCCCAAATGCAGACATACAGGGTTATCCAAAGAGATTCGAAAAGTCACCGCACGTTCGGTGATTTTTCGTTCTCTTCAATTCGGTTCCTTTTGCCGATTGCATTTCGGTGACCCTGCGGTGTATTCAGCAAACAGCACAGGGTCCCCGAATTGCAGGGAAAAGCTGCCGAAAACCTGACGAAAACTAACCGAATGCACGCTGAAAACAAGCAAAAACATCTGGATTAACCTTCGAAGAAGCCGAACAGGAGCCGAACAGGAGCCGACCGGGAGCCGAATCACACAGAGCCGAAGCAGCTGTGACGTAGAGGAGGCAGTGAATAAATTAGAAAAACCATTTGTATGAATCTGGGAAAAAGAAACGCTGTTTGCAAAGAAACTACTAAGCGAAAATGTCTGAAATTTTCACAGGAGGTCCAGGGAATGATAATAAAGAGGGCTGTTACAAAAAAAATAAGCAAACTGAAAAAAAAAATCAAAAAAAATCGGACTTTTAATTTTTTTTAAAAAAATTCAGAAAAATGCTTAAAGTATCTTAAAAAATCTATAAATAAAGAGACTTTTTGCTGCAGAATTTTATAATGAACGGTTTATTAGATATTGAATTAAAACAGGAATATTTTTAACATTGAAGTCTATGGGATTCTCCTGAATAAATTTGCCGAATTAAACCACCGAATGGCAGGGCATTAGGGGAACCTTTCACTGCTGGTTTGTGTTCTCCTGGGTAGCCGAAGCAGTGCTTTTTCATGGGGATTTCTCTGCCCTCGAACAGGGACCGAACAGGCACCGTATGTGCAGGCAATTCGACAGGATTTGGCGAATTGCCTGCTCTCTGGATAGCCGAATGGCCAGGAAAAGTAACCGAACGCTGATTTTCAGCGTTCGGTTACCTTTCTCAAGCAATTCGAATCTCTTTGGATAACCCTGATAGTTATCCTTTCTCTGGGCCTATTCTGAGGCATGGGCCTGGAGCTGCTGCTCCATCTGCCCCTATGTTAATCCGGCCCTGATTTTGCTGATATAATAAACTTTGTTGTTTTATTCTAAAGTCCCGGAGTGCGAATCCTAAAGTGCAAATATACAGCATATGAAGGCTTCCGTGTGAAAGCAGACCACGGATGCAAAAAAATGGGAAATTGCAGACATTATTCGCATGTCTTACCCAGAGTTCTGTACTGCATATGGGGAATGTAGCACATTAGCTCTGTGATGCAGTTCTTTGAATTGCTGGGATGTGTAAATGGCATCTGCAATAATAAAATTGATAATTTGCAGTGTGGAGGCTTGTAATCTAATATTTTGCCCACCACCATAACTTTAATAAGTACTGATTTACCCTATAGACCAAGCAACAAACTGCAATGGGCCTGCCTAGCCCCTGCTGTAGAGCGTTAACCCCACAGCGCTGTCCAGAAGAGGCTTTGAACAGTTGCATAAACCTGATCTCTGCTAAAAAAAAAAAAAGCCATCTAGTGTGGCATGGCATTGATTGAAGGGTTCTGTGTGAAAACAGACACAGGATGCAAAAAAATTGGGAAATTGCCGACATCATTTGTATGTCTTACCCAGAATTCTGTGCTGCATATGGGGAATGTAGCACATGAGCTCTGTGATGCAGTTGTTTGAAGTGCTGTGATGTGTAAATGGCTTCTGCAATAATAAACTTTATTATATATATATATATATATATATACATATATACACATATTTATATATAGACACAGATACATACAGTATATATATATATATACACATATATATTATTACCATACGTTTATATGTGCAATGTGAATGAAAACAGCATTGGAAATGCTGGACATATAACATTTCAAAGTGCTGGGTATACAGTTTTATAAACGTGATGGATAGTTGGAGCTAAATGGAGCATGATATAAGGAGGATAGTCAGATATGCAAAACACTCTGTCCACGGCACAATCACAATTCCAATAATGGAGTCCTTAGTACATCATGAAGGATTTCAGAGTTAATTAGGACTTATAAATGAATTATCTGTTTTTCAGGCTTTTATTGAGATCTTTGCTCACAATTAAAGGGATTTAAAAGGAAAGGTTGGGGGAAATGTCTGTTTTACACATTTCACTAAATGCCATGGAAACATGTGTTTTTATAGGTTGACGTCGCAGGTTCTGATAGGCATGTGACCAGAGAATCATTTTACTCTAGTCTCCTGCACACTTTCATAGAACTGTAGGAATCTATGTGATTTGTCAGGATGTCTCTAATGGGCTTGTATTTGGTGCATTCAAATAAAAAGAAGAGATGACAACAAACATTGTTTTGACATGTTTTTAAAGGGAAACTCTGTTGAAAAATAGAGCTCCTTTTTGCCCTTAAATAATTGGGCAGATGCTCCTGACAACCTCCGCCCAATTATTTTTCTCCCTCGCCGCATACAGCTCCTCCTCTTGGGGAGAGGAACTTCCGAACCCGTAAGTCGCCAAAGCTTTTCTCTGCAATGTGTGCTCTTACGCAACTTGCAGAGCATAGCAACCACAAATTGCGCACTGCTTCGGGACTTGCACTCTTTACTTACACAAGTTTTGTATCGCCTGCGCCTAACGATGGGTCGGAGATCCGATCCACCGGCTGCCTCCCTGAGAGCAAGGTTGGTCTCAAAAAGGATGATGTCTGCAAGCTTTCTTCGCTCTGACATCCGTAGTGACCGATTTTGTGACTGGCAGCTGGGAAATTCAAAATCCTGGCTACTGGTGATGCTGGGTGGGTTGGAGGAAACTCCTCCACTTCACCCAGCATTTGCACCAGATTGAGGCAGCTGGCGGCACTATAAAACTACAAAGTAATTAGGCTGAGTAGAGTGCCCCTTTAATATTCCTTTACTTTCAAGGATATTTCCTTTTTTAAAAATAAGATTTCTTCAACAATAAATTTAGATTTTTGATTCCTTTTGGCATAACTTCAACTATTTAACCAAATACGAAAGCATAAATTATGAGACATTATTGATTATGTAGATCTACCCTCTTGTGTTTCCTGTATTATGTTAAATAATGATACATGGTATCAACATAACTTGAATGCAGAGAGGCCTACCAGCTCACTCCACGGTCCCAATTGAAACTTTCCTGCTTCATCTTCCCACACAGCTCCCAGGCTTCCCACTACTTCACATACTCAGCAATTTACCCTTACTTAGATTGTGAGCTCTTGAGTAGGACCTTCTTCTCCCATTCTATTCAACGTGTCTAACTTTTATGGATCTTTTCAGTATGTGTTAGACAAATTCCTGTGTGCCTTGTTACTGTTTGATGTCAGGTGTCAGCACTGTTTATATGCCATAATGTAGCCAGTGAAAAGCAAACTGTGATTCTGTATACAGGTGTGCTATATTTCTAGAGGTTCTACTCAAGAGATTTTAACCCATTCATTACCGAGATCGAGATATCTCGATCTGCTGATCTGCAGCCCAAAAGCAAATTAAATCAGGTTGCTGCAAATTAATTTTGTTAGCTTTTGGGCCGCAGAAGGTGCCTCCAAAGTTTTAGTCCTGTGGACATAATGCTCAAAGAAATAAAATTGTGTAAAATCGGCTGATTCCCTGACAGCGGGGATTCAATAGCCGATGCAGGGGAATAAAAAATAAAAAAATTGGGCTGCAGCTCAAACTGCTGTAACTCAATTTGGCACTAGATGGTGCCATCTACTGGCCAAATAGGTTATTTACACTAAGAAATGCAATGGGTTTATGCCCAAATATTTTTTTACTGCACAATTAATTATGATTTTACAAAAAAACACTGGTTTCTGACAGTGATTTTTTGGAAAATCACTTGGTGGTAAAGGGGTTAAAAGAGGAAATTTATTCTTTTAGAAGCAATGTTATACAGATGCTGTTAAGATCCATAGCGACTGACCAAGCTTTTTTAAAAATTAACAGAGACATCAGAGTATCTAACACTAAATTCAAGATAAATGGCAATCGACTCTAACCCTAATCCATCCAAAATAGTAAAGCTGGTGACTTATAGGGGACGGCCTGATAATGGGTTGAAACTTCATGTGTAACCTTAAATAAATCACTCTGCACGTGTAATGAATACGATCGTTCATTGTCACTGAACCTTTTCAAATAGTTGTAGCTGCGTATTCTAAAGGGATATGCTGCATACTCCGGCAGAACAATGTTATTTGAGACATCTGTATCCTTATCTGCTCCATTTACCAATATTAAAGGAAGCCTGTTAAATAAACATTGTGGAACAGGTGTTAAATACTGAAAAAAAACCAATATTTTTACACTCTCATGGCAAGATGCATATTTTAATAATAATAATGTTCTTAGGCATGCTTTGTCAGTGACATATTAGCTGAATATCGTAATCCATTTAACCCTTCCACTACCGGATGCACAGATAACAAAGAAATGTAAGGAAAATAGCAAATTTAGATTGTTATTCTGTGTGTGTATTGAGACAACGTTAGCATATGAAAATTACAGCAGTACGTTGTATCTGTATTGTACAGGATTTTCAGCTATTATAACCCACTGAGTCTTATTACTGTGCATATGAGTGACCACAGAGCTCTCCCTGTATTATGCCCTTCTGGCTGTTGTAATGCAGCAGTAAAGGTTTTTGAACTTTTTTATTACAGTGAGGATGGGGGCTGCTCCACTGAGCTCCTTCTGAAGTAGAACAGACTGATGGGAGATCTCAGTGAATTTTGTTTCTCTTGAGGTAGAACACAAATCACACATAAAAATTGTATAAAAAATACCTTTTAATTGCTCATTTTGTTTTTCTTTGCATTGCAATGCATAATTGTGTATCATATATAGTATGTTGTGAAAGGGTTAAACGGAGACAGTCTCATAGTTTTGGAAAACCTACTGGAATACTGTAACAATAACTTAAACCAGGGGTCAGCAACCTTGGCCTTGCAGATTTTTTTGATCTACAGCTCCCATGATTCTCAGTCACTCTTTAGGGTTGGCTGAGTTCCATGGGAGATGTAGATAGGAGGGCCAAGGTTGCACATCCCTGACTTAAACTAAGAAATGCAATACATTTTTTTTTTAGAAAGGATTTTACCAGGAAGGATACATTGAGATTTCTCTTGTTTTCAAGTATGTCCTGGGTTGCGAGTATGTACCGTTAGGTGTCTTGCCCAAGGACACTTACTGGAGAGGCGCTCTTGTCGGGATCGAACCTGTGTCTCCACAGTCTCTCTCCACAGTTATAGAGCAGTGATGTTACCTCTACTCCACTTATATATCTAACGTATACAAAGTTTAACTGCTTGTTTTGTTAGAACTATATTTCTCACACTGATCCTTATGAAAGTGAATACACATTTTCTGCAATCGCTGACTAGGAGGCAGAGGAATCATAATATAGTAAAACATAATAGTTTTGAGACTTTCAGTATCAACATTACATATATCAGAAGATATATACATTATCACATACAACAGAACATTTGGTTTATTTAAATAGTTTTCTTTTGTTATAAATGTACTCGTTTTCAACCTACGCAAATTGTTATTTTGCAGAGAACGTAGGGACAATATGGGATTTACAGGACCTAGGAGTCATGGGGAGTAAAGTAAAAAAACAAAATTTCTTGCTCCACCTACACGCGCAGCCCACATGCACCCCACTATTTCACATACTCTGCCATTTACCCTCACCTAGCTTGTCACCCCTCTCCTCTTAGATAGTAAACTCTTGAGCAGGATCCTCCTACTGTTCTGTGTGTTTAGCTTGTATGTATATTTATTGTTCTACCTCACCCATTGCGCAGCGCTATGGAACTTGTTGGTGCTTTTACAAATACTTGTAACTGTAACATATCCTTCTTTAAGCTAGGCTGCCTGGTTTATTTGAGATCTGTTAAATCCAGATCTGTTTGCCAGCCGTAGAGATCCACGCTGAGGCCTCTTGTGGTAGTAACACCCAAAATAATGTACGTACAACTAATCGTGTTACTATGTGTGTGAGTGATGCTTAAAAACTCAGTTTGGTTGGCACCAATCACATTCCTGAACTTTTCCTATCAAGAACTCCTCGACGTTATTATCTAGGTCTCTACTAACAGGATTATTCAGCAAGCGTTGGTGTTTTCCGGTATTTCCAACACAGTGAAAATCAATGGTAATGCGATGCCAACAAATGCCAGCATTCCACAAAAGAAGTGACAGAAGAAGATGCACGATGAAGAGTCTCCTATTACTCTTTGGGTTTTGCCATTGTGCGATATCAGTGTTTGTCAACACTGGCAAACACCAGCACTTACTAAATAACCCTGTAAGTGTGTTAGAGACATGAACATATGACTTCTATACACACACTCCGTAAGATTATGTGTAGCTTGGCAGAATGAGAATGGGACATGGGCACAAATGCAAGTTTGGTTCAGGTTGGTATCATAAAGGATAATATTATAGGTTATATTATAATATTACAGTATATTATGGATCATGAACTAGTTGAGAGGAAAAGTAGGATATGGGATACCGAAAGCTCTGATGACTAGATGGTTATTGAGGATCAGTATGAGGCTGGACATGGTGAAAATATATGGAAAATGTTAACTGGCATAGGAGTTCAAGTATGGCTCTTTACAAATTATCTGATATAGTCTGATAATATTTTAAACATTGTATTGGAGAAAATGAATTGGTGCAAACTGAGAGGTTACAGTCACTAGCAGACAAGCATTTCATGAATATGCAGCAGGTTGAATGAATAGGGATTAGTGCCATATACATCCTCCCAAGACAACAAGGCCAGGGGGTTATTATAACTGTAGGAAACAGAGTAGGGAGAAGTGTGAAAATGAAATAATGAGCAGGGGGGAGTTGATTTTCTTTGCTGTCATAAAGGAAGGAGTGCTTTGCCCATTCAGTGCTTCAGAATTTGATTTTTTTTGTGGTCCTAGCAAGGGATTCCATTTGTTTTTGGACTCTTGCAGCACAGTGTTTTGAGTCAGTCCTAGCTTAATGATATCATGTATTGACCTTTAATCAACCAACCCATACAGTATTAGTTTAGCTGCCAACTTTCTACTAAAAGCTGTATATCATATAGTTCAGTCTAAATGGTAATTAACTATCTGAGGGTTCAAATAATTTTTTACAGATAGTTCTCAACAGCAAAGTTGTAGAAGTGCAAACATGCAAATGAAAATCCATATTGTTATTGTGCACATAAACTCCTGCTGCAAATCCATACTTACTGTAATTTTCTTTTCCCAGCTATTCCCATAGCAGCATTACAGATGAGGAGCTCCTCATCTCAATGCCAGGACAGGAAGAATGTTTCAGTTCAATCATTAAGCAGTTAGAATGTCTAAAGCCCCATCCAGACTCTTGTCTATGTGACGTAAAAAGCAGAAACAAAACACTAGGGGCCCTATCACTTGGCCCTCGCTAATACGGAGATATTAAAAGGAAAAAATAGAGTTTGCTAATTTCCCTTTTGCATCCTAGTTTTACCACTAGATTACGGGGCAGGCATTGAGTTCAGCAGCCTGCCCCATAGTGAACGTGCTGCCCTGAGCATCATCTCCATGGAGTCCATGTGACTCCATGGAGGTTTCTGCTGCCGGGTCACATGGATCAGTTGATAGCGATCGCTAATTTCCCTTTTGCGTCCAGGCTTCACCAATCACCAGTGGTTTACTGGGTAGACGCTGAGTCCAGCAAACCGGCCCGTAGCGGTCGCTAGGCTCTTGGATGCTTGGGACAGCACTAAAGCACCGTCCTGAGCATCTCCTCCATGGAGGCTTCTGCTGCTGGGTCACATGACCGTCAGGTTCTCGCCTCTTGCGAGATCCTTCTGGTCAGCGGAGTGATCGAGGGGGGAGACTGGGGACTTTTTTCCCCATTCTCACTCTGCTCCCTGCGGCCAGAAGTTGCGGATTCTCACCGCAGGATGAGAGGTGAGTATTTGGTTATTTTTTTCAGCTCTTGCAGCAGTGGAATCAGTTGGCACCAGCAAAGAGCTGTAGCACACGTTTTAATTTAGCGACAGCTCTTTGTAATTAGCGTCAGGACCTTGTGATCCTACCGCTAACTACTGATTGCTTACTCTTTGTGCTCTCCATGTTATGCAAAGGGAGAGCAAAGTACAGTAAGCTTATGCTAATACCGATTCAGAGAAGATGCTGGCGTCGCGCTATCACCTCATTTAAGCTAGCGCTAATGATCATTTATTTGGGCCCTAGCATTAACAAGGTAATAGAGCCCTAAAGAAGGTTTGTGTATTGCTATCATGGGAAAAGTTGGGAAAAGAAAACTACAGAAAATATGGCTAAATATTCCCTATTCCTGGATGTTCCTGGCAGCATTATAGATGGTAATACCCAAGCAATCAACATGATATGCAAGAGAACAAAAGAAAGTGTAAACACTTAAAGGATGAAAAAACATATAGTTTATTCAGTAAAAGCAGCTCCCTCCTCCTTTGTCCAAACTGTGCAGAAGACAAGGCTCCCACATCCAGGGTAAAGGGTCTATTAAAAGACAGAGGGCCCTATTCCCTCCCTATCGATAAAATGGGGTTGCCAATGGGGAAAACCTGCACCTGCAGGTTTCCCCAAAGCATCCCAAATTTCCTGTCTACTAAAAGTTCATTATTTAGCAACATGACCTTTCCAAAGTCTGAAGGAATAACAACCTGGGAGGCCAGCATCATGAAGCAAGATTTGATTTTGACTATATACATTAAATATATAGACAGACATCTCACTTTTTAACCTCATTGTCATTAATTGGATTCAGAAAAATGGTGGAGATAGCAGTTTCTTCACCTAAATGAAACAAAGAGAGAAGCTTCAGCCGAAATGGAAGAACTAAACAATCTGAGAAAAGGCTGAAAATTTTTAAATAGAAAGTGGAGCCAACTCTGAAATTCTTCAGCGTGAAGTTAATGCATTCAAAACAAACAGGGTTATTCAGAGAGCGTGAAAAGCAGGAGAATGACTGGAGAATGAAAAATTCTAGGTCAAAATAGCCAAACCAGAAAAATTCTCCCTTTCATCTCACTTTCCAAATCGGCTATTTTGACCTAGAATTTTTCATTCTCCAGTCATTCTTCAGTCATTATCCTGCTTTTCACACTCTCTGAATAACCCTGAAAGTCAGAAGATGAGGGAAGGCTTACTCCATTGATTCAAACTGAGAAGATCTATTTATGACCATCTGTGTTGCTTTCATTTTCAGTGTCTTCTTTAGGATATGCATAATTAGAGTGACATGAGGAAAGGCAGACATTAGCATGAAATAGCATAGCCTGGATAATGCATGTGTTTCAATGCCTAAGGAGTTGTACCTACTGGAGATAGAGACATTTTCCAGGTCTGGACTGTAGCCATCGGCTCCTCTTCTACAGCCCCCACATCACAGAGATGCAAGAGGTTGGAATGAAAAACAACTCTGAGTTATCCAAGTGGACGCAACTAAAATAGACCACTTTGGATTGTGGTTGCCCTGAAAAGAAATCACTGATGGGCCCTGAGAGTATTCTTGAGCCCGTGACAGGATAGGTTTCAAATATCTGAGGAGACATAGACTTCAAGTGCCTCCATTTTTGTTTACATTAGAGACCACTGCTATGTTATTCTCAACTGAACCTAGTGGCCTTGGATAAAATGCTGATAATTAAGGCAAATGCATGTCCTGACTTGCTGTTCCAGAACATTTTGATAGGTGACTGGTAGAAGGGAGAGACCACAGACTCTGGACAAAATGACTTTGAAACTGGGCACCAAAACCCAGACCACTTGTATCTGTAGTAACAAAGAATGCGCTGAATTCTGAGAGAGGGAACCCCTTTTGATGATTTTGAAGATACAAGCACCAAAACATTGTATGAATAACATAGGCGGGATGTAAACCTCTGACTCAAGTCTAGCTGAGGTCTATTGGATTGAGATAGGATGGACCCAAAGATGCTACTAAGTTCAACATAGGAAACCTATAGTTCAGGACATAGAATCAAGGAGGCTCAAGAATTCCGGGAAAAGGAATCCATTGTTTTGGTGTAATGTTCTGAAACTTAGTAGTAAGATTTTCATGACATTCTATACTACTAAGAGACAAACAGGGTTCTTTATGGTATTCCAATGAGCTCTCCAAAAAGTCAACTGCAGAATTAGGCCTTGTTGGCTTTTGGACCAAATGATAATCCATTTGCAGAATTCTAGCATCTGAATGGTCCTGTCAAAGCAGGAGCAACTGAACAGAGGAGGTTACTAGCAGGATAGTAGTTACATATTGTGAAAAAGGGACACACCAGTGAGACAAATGGCAGCAAAACGGGTTAGAAGAAAACATTCATGGAGAAATAACCAGGTCAAAAGGAAGGGCATGAAACTGAGAGTGAAAATCTCTGACTGAATAGTGAAGAGATGTCTTATGTAGAGTATAAACAGCAATATGGACATTTACTTCCATCAAATCTATTGAGAGAACCCTGTATTTTCTTGTACGGATGAAGACATGGAACTGAAGCATGAATCATATGGTACGGGTTGTTTGAGACTGGGACTCAGATTGATAACCCTCTCTTGCAGCAGGAATGTGACAAAGTTCATCAAAACAGCCTTCTTTTCTGTTTAAAAAATGTCGGGTGAACCACAAAAGAAAAAAAAAAACATGAATATTGACAAATAACTGATGACTGAATAAAAAAAAACAGAGTCTAAGGTGTGTCTTTATATGCTAGGTTTCTCTAATTTTTAAATGGTTTAATTGACAAATTATTTCTGTTCTGGCATTAAGAGGGGGAACTAATCATCTGTAATTTTACCATGTATTGCTTAAAAAAAAATATTCTATATAAATTACTAAAATGCCTCTTACACCAAAGTGGATTTAATAAGGTTACTTTATGAACCACTAGAATTTCTGTTTAAATTTGATGGGACGTGCAATGACTCATCATGCAATTTCTATTGCTCCATGAGTGATACTCATTAAAAAATAATTATAATAATAATTGCATTAATTTTATTTGCAATGCATATTTATATGTCTAATTAGCACGCACGTTTACTGATACCATATAATATTTGATATAACCATTTCTCTGTAAAAATTGTAATCTGCCTTTAAATATTTTTATTTTCTACTTTCAGAAACATAATAATCAAAGACGTAAAAAGAAAACAAGAAACGCTTCAACCTTTTCTTGTTGCTCTGTTAACTTGTGTTTTATTAAATTCAATTAATTTCAGAACATCGTTAGGTCTGTTTAACAATACAGAATTCATGCTCATAAAAACCGAACAAGACAAGGATCAATAAAATATTTCACAGCTACTTGAGTACTTTTATCTTTTTGACTTCTCTGATGTAAATAGGTTTATGTAACATTTCAAAAGTGGAGGATATTTTTTCTTCTTTCTTGGCAGGTGTCCGTTTGGAATTGAAATAAACTAATGGTATTATCACAGCACTTTAATCCCTTAAAAGAATGACAATATTTTAATTGTCAGAGTCACATAAAATATCTAAGTATTATATAGCTGAGCCTTTGAAACAAGAAGAAACATTATTTGTTGCAGCTCTGCATGGAGCAAGGCTGTTAAACTGAATGCTTGAATGTCAAATGTAAGACTGCATAAACTAAGTATGGTCCCCACTCATTTAAAAATACCTCATATAAGTTTATTAAAAACAACCATTTGATATGATGTGACCTCCAGCTCATTTAATGACACATCCATACTCCCATTTATCCCCTCCATAGAATACCCATTTCACTACCAAAACCGTGTAAAGTCGTTGTTGCAGTGTAATATAATTAAAGCAATAATTAACAATTAAAATGCATTTTGCATTCATTTTTAATGCAAGATTTATGTTCTCATTGGGGAGAAACAAAATTCTCAGAATGATCTAGCTCCTGTCACCCTATATTGCTGTAAAATAGCTTCAAGGAGCAGCCCACACCCTCACCGTAGCAAAATGTTACACAGATTTTACTGCTGCATTAAAACAGACTGTGGAATACAGGGAGAGATCTGGGATCACTCACTAATGCACAGGGATAAGATCCATGGGTTTAGAATTCCTAAAAATCCCTTTACAGTACAGGTCCAAGGTGTTACTGTAATTTCCATATACAGGCATTAGGCAGGCACATGCAGGTATTATTTTTGTATTCACTTGCTATTTTTTTGTAAGCTGCATTGCTAATAATCATTAATATGATCACTACAAATACCGATAAGCAGGAGATCTGACCATTTTATTCTCTATCTGCATCACATTCAGTGAAACTAACGCAAAGGTAATGTCTGCCTGTATGATGATAATGCAGACCCCGTGTGACATTATGTAAGATAAGGGACATCAACTAGACTACAGAATCTTTCATCCCAGTAATAGTGCTGTAAAGAATAAATAAATAGATGAACAATTAAAAATAGGTAAATTCTGTATCTCATCAACTTAGGTTACCACTCCCGCTTCTTGCATAGCCTTAGCATACTCTACGTTTTAAGGCATTAATTTCACCTCCACTAAAAATACTGTCTAAATGTTTCATTGTTTGAATGACCACTCTGTTTGATAAAATGATAAGCTCACAATTGCTTGTTCTGTACCTGGTCCTTTAATACAAAAATATATTAATAACAGAGGAAATTCACATCATCTTAACCTCCCTGGCGGTCTAATTTTTCTGAAAAACCGCGTCTAAAAGTGGTCTATTTCCCCCCCCCTAGCGGCATACCGAGTGTGGCTCGGGGTTAAATTTCTATGTTGGAAGCGGTAACCCCGAGCAACACTCGGGATGCCGCTGGATACATCCCCTCTCCCTGAGCTCCCTTGATGTCCCCAGCAGTCTCCTCCGGCGACGAGACCTCAAACTTCCTGGTTCCCTCCTCGCGAGAAGGAATCCAGGAAGTAAAACGCCGCAATCGCCGGAGGAGACTGCAGAGATCAGCGAGGGAGCGCAGGGAGAGGTGATGTATCCAGCCCGAGTGTGTCTTGGGGTTACCACTTTCAACGGTGAAATTTAACCCCAAGACACACTCGGGATAACGGTCAGGGGGGTTAATATCTGTCTCAAAATAACAATGAAAAATTACCACTTTCCCTACATGTAGTCGTTAACTTTGCATTCCATGTTTCAAATTTAATGTTATAATATTTTTCTCAATAAAGTGATTGGTAGTACAGGATTAACCCATCACTCTAATAATTTCAGCTCAATAGGCTATTTGGGCTGGATGGAGTAGAGGTAACATCACTGCTCTATACCTGTGAAGACCCAGGTTTGAATCCCGGCCATTGCACCTCTACAGCAAGTGCCCTTAGGCAAGACACCAACGGTACATACTTGCCTATCACACAATATCAGCTGTGGAGTCCAGTGGTAACGCCTCTACCCTCCAACCGTGGAGGAGCAAGTCAAAATACCATTCAGCACATCCCTCCAATACAACTGTGGAGAAGTCTCGATTCCACTCAGAATACGCCACCAGCGAGTGTCCTTGGGCAAGACACCTAATGATATGGATGCACCTACCTCACAAAATACTTGTAAATCTCATAGATTGTAAGATCCCTCTGTCCATCCAATGTGTGGGATTCCAATGTATAAAACTCAAAAAGAACACTTATTAAAGACAAGGTAAACGTTATTAAAGAACAATTATTCGTAAAATCGCATAGACAAAAAAGAATAATGAAATACAGTGCATAAAAAATGTTGCACTCTAACCTTTGTTTGTTACAATGTATAAAACTCCTTGTACATAGATCCTTTAAAGCGCTGTGGAATTTGTAGCACTATATAATAAAGGATAATAATAATAATTGGGTTCTTTTCTTTATAATGGAGTTGAGATCATCAGTCTGCTATGCTACCACAGTTCTTAGTGAATTTCAATTATTTTCAAGTAACATTTTCATTATGGGAACTCCTAGCTCATTCATAGTTACACATTAGATAGTAAATCTAGGTCATAAATAACACTTAAATGTAGGGTAAAAGTACTATTTTGCATATAGATTATTAGTCTGAGATGTACAAAAAAATGAAATATTGTAAATTTGCTCATATTTAATTTTTCATTTATTCATTTATCTTTTTCAGAAATATTGCTTGAATGAAAAGCTCTATAGATGCTGTTACCTATCTAACAGAATTTCCCATTGTGTCTGAATTATTAATATATAGCTAGAAAAGGCCTTTAGTCAAATAAAGTAAATGTGATGAAGATAGGTTATAAATGACCATATATTCTGATTTGTAGTAATCAGAGAGATTGTTGGCATAGTAGCTTCCAAAAATAACAATAACCTATAGAATGAAAAATACTAACTGTATGTGAGATAAATAATGCCTGCAAATGAAAAGGACTGTAACATGCCTGAGCAATTATATCAAACTGAATCCTATTCCTATGCACCAGCGAGTGATCCGCGAGTTCTACCTGCATTCTGCCTGTTCCCTCGCTGTAATGCTGCAGTAAAGTTTGTTGAACTTTTTGTAGCAAGCAAAAAGAATAGGCACAAGCCTGTAGTATTATAGGGTACATTAGTGTGACCATTTTATTATACAGAAGAACAATATAAGAGCAAACATGTTGGGGATTCAGCCCTTTATAAATGCTACATGCCCTCTTTTTCTAGATTTTGCTGCTTAGAACCACAGCTTAATCTTTCAACTACCAAATGATTTTACAAGAAAACATTGTCAGGAACCAGTGTTTTTTTGAAAAATCATTTAAATTAATTATACAGTAAGAAATATTTGGGAATATTCCCCATGTATTTCTTACTGTAGTAACCTATTTTTACAGACAGATGTGGCCATCTACTGGCCAAATGCAGTTACAGACGTTTGAGCTGCAGCTCGTGGTTCCCTGCATCGGCTGCTGAATGTCCGATAAACTCATTCAATTTACAGATTTTAGACAGTTTTAGCACCTTGGGCATTATGCCCACAGGACCAAAACTCGGAAAGCTCCTTCTACAGCCCAAACGCAAACCAAATTCATTTCCAGCAAACATATTTCATTTGTTTTTGTCCTTCACAGCTGCAGCCCGTGATAACTCAATATCAGGCACCTGATAGTGCCTTTGAAGACCCAAGTTATCTCGATCTCAGTAGTGAAGGGGGTTAAGGGTACTTACAGCTGCTGGTAGGGAATTTTTTCATGTTTGCAATTATTGTTGGACTGGCCAGTGCCCTCAACATCACATTTAGCTATCTGAACATTTTGTTACATTGAGGTTGGTGGATATTCTTTTTTTTATGTTCAGTCCTAACAGAATGACAGGATCAAGATCCCACTGATATTTTTGTTTTTCAACAGGGAGAACTTTAAGCTCGCATTAAAAAGGTAGTTTGTGTTTTTCATTTTTTTTTTCAATGGAAGAAAAATGTGTACCCAAAAACATTATTCTAAAATGAGCTACACTTTGCTTTCTCTGTGCATGATTTTTATCTACATTGGAAATCCTGCCCTCTCCCTATGAGAGCATTTATGGGTTTTGTCCATGAGAACTCTTCAATTTTCCTGTAGAGTAGCTAAGCCTTCTATCTTGATAAGAACACTCATAGGTGCTTATTATTTTTTTTTTTCCAATGAATGTCGGGTTTCTTTCATGCAGATAAAATTCCACTGTGGGATTGTTACTTTCAAAGTGAACTGAATGTTATATATTTGAAATAAAACTAGCATAAACCGCTGTCTCTAGAAGTAGTTATTAGTTATATTTGATCATTACTTTGTGTTGTCTTAACAATTCTGTATGGTGAAACATCATACCATAGTAATGTAACACTATCAAAGTTAACATGTTATATTGTCTGATACATTATTGTAGCACTTTATACAGAAAAAATGGCGTCACAGCCATACTCACCAGAGCGGCTGCAACAACCAGGAATAACAACCCATGTATAAAAAATAACGCGGAAAAAAAAGATGTCATCTGCATTCGTTTCAATACAATTCCATGTGCAACAAAACACAGTTAGAGGTTTTAGTCCAAATTCGCACTCACAAAGAATAGATCCTAATCTGGCTCTGGATGTATACACTGATGGGTGTTTTTCTTCAAATTCTTAGGTACCCATCTACCTATACATTCTTCCTCTTTAAATTCCTCTAAATTGGGAGACAAATAAAACAAAGCAAAGGACATCCCCTAGCGTAATCCTGTATCCACAAGTAATATAACGCAGAGAAAGCCAATTCAAAACTTACTCTTGGGGGAGCCCTCCTAGGCTCTTGATGTACGCATGTGGATTTTTTAGGGAGAAAATCCACTAAACCACACCAAATAACTACAAAGGCAGGCAGGATAAAAAGTATACCGCTTTAATATAAGAACCCGTAATTCCAGGACGTGTTTTGCCGGTGACCCAGCTTCCTCAGCTGGCAAAATATATATATTATTTATGGTGTATAAGACATCCTGCACTATAATATCTCTGTTTATTTCAATTTTACTCTTTGAGATGTATTGTAGAAATACTCATCCCATCGGAGGACTGTGTGTGTAAGATACTGTATATATTTTTCCCTCACACTATCTTCCTATGTGGAGTGTGCTTTACCTGATGATTAAGTTTGATCTGTTTTGATATTCTGTTGGTTATTTATGGGGATACCAACTCTAAGGTACATAGCGTCACTTTGGTGCTTGGGATAGTGTTTTGCTGCATTCGTCTGACGCCGCCCTTAGGGAAGCCTACCACCTGACTCACTGATGCAACCAGTCTATCACTCTCACCTCGCAGCCCATCACTCTCACCTCGCAGTCCATCACTCTCACCTCGCAGTCCATCACTCTCCCCTTGCAGTCTATCACGATCAGTTTGTAGTCCATCACGCTCACCTTGCATTTGTCACGGATCCCCTTGATAACCAAAAGTGTGGTCCCTTTACGCAGACCGCTCTCTACCCTTCCGATCCTTGAATGGTCGGTGATACTAAACAGACAAATAACCAGACAGTATATGAATAAGGGGTAACACCAGACAGAGGTATGGAATAGGGTATAGTCACGACTCTTTCTGACTGCTAAGATATAAATCTCTTTATGCAACTCTCTTTCTACTCTTCCGATCCTTGAGTGGTCGGCAAAGCTATAAAGGCAACGAAACAGGTAACAGACAAAGAAAGGGAAATACCAGACAGGGGTACAGACTAGATCACAAGTCCTCCCTAGGACTTTAGTAATAGCAGAGGTAGTCTGATGTGTGCTTAGGATGCCACACAGACTGACCTCGGTACCAACGTTAAGGGCAGAACCTAGAACAGAGTATATGCAAACGCCAGGAGTCATACACAAGGAGATTCGTTTGCCAATGCCAGGGGTCGGTACACAGGAGGGTTCGTTTGCCAATGCCAGGGGTCGGTACACAGGAGGGTTCGTTTGCCAATGCCAGGGGTCGGTACACAGGAGGGTTCGTTTGCCAATGCCAGGGGTCGGTACACAGGAGGGTTCGTTTGCCAATGCCAGGGGTCGGTACACAGGAGGGTTCGTTTGCCAATGCCAGGGGTCGGTACACAGGAGGGTTCGTTTGCCAATGCCAGGGATCAATACACAAGAGGATACGTTCAGGAAAATAACACAAGAGCTCTGCGGGATGTGAATACCACGTCAGGGCACCGGTGTATGGGAGAGACTGGGATTTAAACCCGGCGGGTCCGCGTCACAGCGCCAGCCCCGCCCCTCGGCGTCCCACGTGAGCGGGCCGGAAGCGCTTACATTCGGCGCCTGGCCAGCGAGCAGCGAGGAAGCTGCTGCCAGGCGCCCCATCCCCTGGGTCCCCGTGACAGAACCCCCCCCTCCAGGGGCGGCCACTGGACGACCCCCAGGGGCACGGGGGTGTGCCAAATAGAAGGCCTTCACTAGCCTAGGAGCATGGACTTCCGCAGCCGGTACCCAAGAACGATCCTCTGGACCGTACCCCACCCAATCGACCAAATACTGCAAGGACCCCCTAGACAGCCTGGCACCCAGAATGGCCTTAACTTCGAATTCCTCCTCGCCCTCCACAGAGACAGGAGGCGGTGGAGCATGGACTTTGGTGTACCGGTTACATAACAACGGCTTCAAAAGGTTTACATGGAACACATTGTGTATTTTAAAATGGGGGGGTAACGCCAAAGCATAGGAGACAGGGTTGAGTCGCCGTAGAATCTTATAGGGGCGATATACCTAGGAGCCAACTTCATGGAAGGCACTAAGAGCTTGATATTACGTGAAGACAGCCAAACCCTGTCCCCAACTTGATACACGGGTGCCTGCCTCCTGTGCCTGTCGGCCTTGGTTTTCTGAATGGCACTACTCTCCTCCAGTGCCCGTCTCACTCTTCCCCAAGTCTCCTTCAATGATGCCAGTTGTTTATCTAAAGCAGGAATCGTGGTATCAGGAAACGTGGCGGGGAGCACGGGAGGATCAAAGCCATAAACAGTGAAGAAAGGAGAATGACCTGAGGATTCACTCACTGCGCTGTTAATAGCATATTCTGCCCACGGTAGCAGATCTGACCAGTTATCTTGCTGTTCTGAGATGAAGCACCTGAGATATTTCTCTACGTTTTGGTTTGCTCGTTCTGCTGCTCCATTGGTCTGGGGGTGATAAGCCGAAGAGAAAGAGAGGTCTATCCCCACGTTCTTACAAAACCCTCTCCAGAATCCGGAGATGAATTGGGTCCCCCTATCAGAGACTATCTCCTGAGGGACACCGTGAATGCGGACCACATTGGTAATGAATATGGGCACCAGTTCAGCTGCCGAAGGTAGTTTCTGAAGAGGAACATAGTGACCCATCTTGGAAAATCGATCTATGATCGTAAGTATCACTGTATTCCCTCTTGACTCAGGTAGCTCTACTATAAAATCCATGGCTACATGTGACCAGGGTCGTTCGGGGATCGGCAAAGGCTGGAGTAAGCCAATGGGTGCTGTTTTGGGACTTTTCTGCCTTGTGCACACTTCGCACACAGCAATGTAATCTTTGACATCTCGGCGCAACGTGGGCCACCAGAGGAGTTTACTGATACTAGACACAGTCTTGGTGATACCCATATGCCCGGAAGTTTTATTGTCATGATATATGTTGAGTACCTCTTCTCTTTCGTTCTCAGGTACAAAGAGTCTCGCGGGAGGTTTTCCCCCAGGAGCTGCACCCTGGACGGTCTGCAACCTTTTCATTAGAGGAGACGAAACACTAATCGTGGTAGCGGCTATAATCCTCTCCTGGGGTACAATGGGATGTTGATCTTGGATATTATGTTCATAGGACTCATATTGTCTCGACAATGCGTCTGCTTTAATGTTTCTGGACCCAGGTCTATAGGTAAGCACGTAATTAAAACTTGAAAGAAACAATGACCATCTCGCTTGTCTGGAGTTTAAACGTTTGGCATCTCCAATGTACGTGAGATTCTTATGGTCGGTTATGATAACAATGGGGTCCTTAGACCCTTCTAATAAGTATCTCCATTCGGCCAAGGCCGCGATGACTGCTAACAATTCTCTATTTCCAATGTCATAGTTCTTCTCTGCCGGGGACAACTTTCGAGAATAGAAGCCGCATGGATGCAAGGGTTTGTCAGGAGCCTCCCTTTGGGACAAGACTGCACCAAGGCCTAGTTCGGAGGCGTCAACTTCTAATTGGAAAGGCAGAGCCGGATCTGGATGCCGGAGAACAGGAGCAGTAGTAAAGGCTTGCTTTAGTGCCTCAAAGGCTTGGGTGGCTTGAGGTGTCCATTTCTGATTTCCCACCCCTTTCTTTGTCATAGCCGTGAGAGGGGCCACCAAGGCCGAAAAATCTTTAATGAACCTTCTGTAATAGTTCGTAAACCCCAGAAACCTCTGAATGGCTTTAAGTCCTTGGGGTAAAGGCCAGTCGAGAATAGCTGAGAGCTTCTTGGGATCCATTTGAAACCCCCCAGGAGTTATAATATAACCAAGGAATTGCACGTTACTATGTCGAATAGACATTTTTCTAGCTTACAGTACAATCCAGCCTTCAATAGTTTTTTCAACACTTGTTTTACGTGGACATGATGAGTGTCCACATCAGGAGAGTATATCAGGATATCATCCAGATATACTATGACGAATTCTTGCAGGAATTCCCTTAGAGTGTCATTTATCAGGTCCTGAAAGACGGCTGGCGCATTACATAACCCAAAAGGCATCACCAGGTATTCGTAATGCCCGCTACGTGTATTAAAAGCCGTTTTCCATTCGTCTCCCTTTTTAACCCTGACCAGGTTGTACGCTCCGCGTAAATCAAGCTTGGTATAGACACGAGCCCCTTTTAATCGGTCAAACAATTCTGTTATGAGAGGTATAGGATATGCATTTCTTATAGTGATCCTATTTAAACCCCTATAGTCGATGCAAGGTCGCAGATCTCCCTCTTTCTTGGAGACAAAAAAGAAACCTGCTCCTGCTGGAGAGGAGGACCGTCTGATGAATCCTCGTTCCAGATTCTCCCTTATATACTCCTCCATAATGTCGTTCTCCCTTTGTGACAAGGGTATACGTGACCCCTAGGAGGCATCGTACCGGGGAGCAAGTCAATAGCACAGTCGTATGGACGATGTGGTGGTAGAACCTCAGTCCTGGCTTTAGAGAACACCTCCTTTAATGCCCGGTAACATTCAGGGACCTCTGTGGACAAAGGAGGGGCTGTGGCAATATTGAGGCTACCAATCACATTAACTGTGCCTAGGCACTTAGACTGACAACTCTGACCCCAACATTTTATGTCTCTCTGGACCCAATCGACTACTGGGTTGTGCTCTGTTAGCCATGGAAACCCAAGGACGACAGGACATGAGGGTGATTCAATGATTTGAAATCTTATTGTCTCCTGGTGCAAAACTCCTGTTTTCATACATACAGCGACTGTATCGTGAGTGATATGAGGACATGCCAGGGGGTTACCATCTATGGCCTCCACCCTTAGAGGCCTTTCCCTGAGAACCAGTGGTATAAGGTTTTTGGCAGCAAAATTCTTATCTATAAAATTGCCTGAGGCCCCAGAGTCCAAAAACGCCTCAGTCTTGAGGTGAACCCCCTCCCAGGTTAGGGAGACCGGTAACAGAATCCTGGATTTGTTTTTTTCATTATCCACAAGGGAGGCACACAAAGAACCGACAACCTGGGTGTCTCCTGTTCTGAATCCCACTCTGCTATGTTCAACCCTGCCAACCCTGGGTCTCTGAGGACATTGAAGGCGGAAGTGATCTGCCCCTGCACAATAAAAGCAGAGCCCCTTTTCTTTTCTGTGAGCTTTTTCTGCTTCTGAAATACCTGTCCTCCCTATTTGCATGGGTTCAACGACTGGTACATCTGTTTTCACATTCTCCGAACTGCCTGAAGTACTGGGGTGTCTGGGTAACGAGGGTAAAGGAGGCAAGACCCTTCTGGGTCTATCTCTGGTGTGTCTCCTTTCCCTGATTTGATCGTCCATGGCTATACAGAAATCTATCAGGTGGTCCAGACTTTCTGGTAATTTTAAGGGAGCCAGTTCAAACATAAAAGCCTCGTTCAAGCCTTCGGTAAAGGCTAAGGTTAAAACGTCGTTCGGCCAAAGGACTTCAGAAACCAAAGTTTTAAACTCAATAGCATAATCGGCAACCCTCTTATTACCTTGTTTGATATGAAACAAGGACCTACCCGCATTGGTAGCCCTTCTAGAGGGATCAAAGGTACGTCTTAACTCAGAGGTAAAACCCTCATAGTCATAAATGATGGGTTTCTTATTTTCCCACAACGGCGTAGCCCACAACAAAGCTTTTTCTGTTAAATGATTAATCAGATATCCTACTTTGGCTTTATCAGACATACAAGAACCTGGATTGTTCTCAAACAGAATCTCGAGTTGAGTCAAAAACCCCCGACATAGGCTTGGTGTACCATCATAGCGTAGGGGTGCCTTCATACTAAGCCTATGTCCTTCAGGGGAGACCGGACTGACCCTAGGTAACACTGGATCTGGAGGGTTTGTGGTACCTGTATTGGACCGATTTAGCAGGGTTTGCAGAGCGAGAGAAATCTGGTCCATCCTATGGTCCTGTTCCTCTTGTCTGGCTGCGATACGTGCCAGCTGGTTAGAGAGGTCTGCGGGATCCATTGGCCCTGACGTAATGTCACGGATCCCCTTGATAACCAAAAGTGTGGTCCCTTTACGCAGACCGCTCTCTACCCTTCCGATCCTTGAATGGTCGGTGATACTAAACAGACAAATAACCAGACAGTATATGAATAAGGGGTAACACCAGACAGAGGTATGGAATAGGGTATAGTCACGACTCTTTCTGACTGCTAAGATATAAATCTCTTTATGCAACTCTCTTTCTACTCTTCCGATCCTTGAGTGGTCGGCAAAGCTATAAAGGCAACGAAACAGGTAACAGACAAAGAAAGGGAAATACCAGACAGGGGTACAGACTAGATCACAAGTCCTCCCTAGGACTTTAGTAATAGCAGAGGTAGTCTGATGTGTGCTTAGGATGCCACACAGACTGACCTCGGTACCAACGTTAAGGGCAGAACCTAGAACAGAGTATATGCAAACGCCAGGAGTCATACACAAGGAGTTCGTTTGCCAATGCCAGGGGTCGGTACACAGGAGGGTTCGTTTGCCAATGCCAGGGGTCGGTACACAGGAGGGTTCGTTTGCCAATGCCAGGGGTCGGTACACAGGAGGGTTCGTTTGCCAATGCCAGGGGTCGGTACACAGGAGGGTTCGTTTGCCAATGCCAGGGGTCGGTACACAGGAGGGTTCGTTTGCCAATGCCAGGGGTCGGTACACAGGAGGGTTCGTTTGCCAATGCCAGGGATCAATACACAAGAGGATACGTTCAGGAAAATAACACAAGAGCTCTGCGGGATGTGAATACCACGTCAGGGCACCGGTGTATGGGAGAGACTGGGATTTAAACCCGGCGGGTCCGCGTCACAGCGCCAGGCCCCGCCCCTCGGCGTCCCACGTGAGCGGGCCCGGAAGCGCTTACATTCGGCGCCTGGCCAGCGAGCAGCGAGGAAGCTGCTGCCAGGCGCCCCATCCCCTGGGTCCCCGTGACAGCATTCCTCTCCTCCTGTTTCCACCCCAAACCCTTCTAGATTGTAAATTCCCACGGGAATAGGGCCCTCGTTTCCTCCTGTACTGGTTTGTCAAAATGTTGTTCTTTGTATTTTAACTCTGTCTATGCTGTGCCTATTATACAACACTGCGGAATATGCTGGCGCTATATAAATAAAGATTAATAATAATAATTCACCCTGTACCCTACCCAAACATGGCAAGTCCCAACCATCTCCAATACACAAAATCTACATTTAAATATCAAGCAATTGAATAGAATAGCATTTTTAACTCCCCTAATCAATTTCTCAGCATCCCTCTCCTTCCCTGATCATCTGGCAGTCTGCGTTGCTTGTGCGATATTTCCAACATTTTTGGTCTGATCACTAGTCTGCAGCAGACTTCAAAAGTCGCTGGAAGTCGCAAGTCTAACGCAATGGACGACAGTACATTAACAATAGTGTTGTTGGATTGGTGTGATGACACGGACGACTTTGTGCAATGTTGTTGTCGCACGAATACGGATCCAGTGGATGCCCAGCCTAAGGCCACCCTGCAGTTTATGCTCAGCATTTTTACTAGGTGATATAGCCAGTTTTTACTGGATTATTTTTTCAGTGCCTTATCTGCTTTTGTTCCAGTCACACTAGGCTAATTTGATTTTCCGTTTATGAATGTGATTGTCAAATACTGTGTCCAGTGGCACGGAGGAAGGGCAAGAGGACCAATGGTGGGGTTGGCACTTTATGTTTTTAAGAATTATTTTTCAGTTTTCCATATGTTGTCCAACCTGCTTCATGTATTCCCCATCTGTCCCTGCGTTAACCATGCACATATCAACGTCTGGTTTTTGTGTTGTTCACAGCCTTCCAGTAGAACTTTGTTGTCCCCATAACCAAGTGATTATTCATACTCGTACTGAAGCCTGTACCTGTTTTCACCTCAAGCTGTTTTCCTGCCATAACAACCTGGGGGATTCTTGAGTGTCTGGAGCAGTAAATTATTTTCCTTTTTGTTGTCTTTTTAACTGAATACTCATGCTCCTGGCATTCCTGATCACTGTGAATATAGTAAGTCACCTTAACTGCCGTGACTCTATCCAAGACTTTGTGGTTTATACCCAGGGCCGGCCCAACAATGGTGCAGAGCAGAGCAGCGGCGCCAGGCGGCAGAAATTCAGGGGCAGGAAACTGCAGCCACTGTCGCCGCTGCTGCGTTCTGCACTATTTTTTTATCGTCGGCGACGGCAGATCGTGCAGCCACCGCGTTCGTTCCTTCAACAAGCGGCAGCCTGCATGAGTATCTGCCTCTCGCCTGAGATCCATCCTCCAGCCTGCCGCGATCGAGATCACGTGATCTCGCGAGATCGTGGCAGGCTGGAGGGTGGATTCCAGGCGAGCGGCAGATACTCATGAGGCTGCCGCTCATTGAAAGAAGGAACGCGGCGGCCGCACGATCCACCCCTCGGAGCCTGGGCCTGGCAGAGGTGAGCCTAGGGGCAAATATATCCATGAGGGCAAATATATCCATGTGTGAGCTGGGGCAATATACCCATGTGTGGGCACTGCTGGGTATGTGACGCTGGGCACTGCTGGGTATGTGACGCTGGGCACTGCTGGGTATGTGACGCTGGGCACTGCTGGGTATGTGCTGCTGGGCACTGCTGGGTATGTGACGCTGGGCACTGTTGGGTATGTGACACTGGGCACTGCTGGGTATGTGACGCTGGGCTCAGTTATATACACCTCACATTACTGTATCACAGAGCTCCACAGGAAGAAAATTCTAATGTACGGTGTGTATGAGTGTTTGAATTTTATTACTCATACACACTGCGTGTTTTTTTGGGGGGGGGCAGCATTTCATCCTTCGCTCCAGGCAGCACAATGTCTTGGGCCGGCCCTGCTTATACCAGTCTACCTGCTGCACAAACCTCGCCAGTGACTCAATTTTTAGGTGGGGCATATGTCAACACACATAATGATGAGTGTGGGTTCCTTTATTATAAAGGCTGGGGCATCACTGCTCATCTCTGCTGCCGCAGTTCATAATAACGTTCATGTTTTGGGAGCATCAATTTACTCGCTTGACTCACACAACTATCACCATAACAATTCCGATGCTTGCTTATTCTAGGCTAATGTAAAGTTTTTCTCTCAACATCCTTGAAGTAGCTGTGATTTTTTTTTCCATCCTGTTAAAATACAAACCTCTATTATTTTGATGGCAAGACAATACCTTGACACCATTTCACGTTGGTGTCATTGCCTCACTATTGTAAAAAGCTTAACAGATGCCATTTTACTTGTCACAGACAAGGTAATTTTCTAGATTCTCTGCATCTCTCCCCCATATTTACACACACTGAAGGTATAAGAAATGAAGATCATATTTTACAATTTCTGTTGTAAATCTACAATTCAAAGATAAAGAATCCCCATAGTTTACGATCCAGCTGGTTCGGGGGCTGACCTGAGTTGTTGGCACCGTTTGCTTTTTGCACATTTGACATTTTTAGATGATGTATTATATGTCCACAAAGGGAGCATCAATTGCCATAACTACTTTGTAAAGAATTCTAGGCATTTTTTCTTCTTCTTAGAAAACTGCATCCCCGGCAGATTATTAATTCATCCCTAGCTTTAATTAAAACCAAGTATTTTCTCTACTTTTTCACGACATACCTGATATTAGCCAATAAAATGCTTTTTTTTGTTAAACTAATCATTTACATCCTCGTTAATGCATACGTGCATTACTAAGAGCTATAATTCTGTTTTGTAAGAACGCTGATCCAATTAGCATTTGCATAAAAGTTAACAGCTATCATGGGCCTACTCTCCCTCTCTACATAATAGGACAGTTTACAGTATAATTTGTAATAAAAAATGAATATTGGTTAATTGCACTTTCAAGTATTTCAAATATCATGTTGATACGATAAGTACATCCCACACATCCCACACTCCAGAATCGGAGTGCACAAATAGAATAACAACAATAGATAGAAATGCAGGCAGACTGGTATTAATGGAGCTGTGCGATTTTCCCACTAGGTTGCCAATTGCCCACTTTTCATCTGACGAGAAACAAATGTTAATTTTAGGAGGAGGGGTTCCGCTAAAGGTCAGGATTATTCAACATGTGAATTAACTGGGTTGTGAATTAATGTGAGTCAGAAGTACAGAAAGAGAAAAAGTTGGGACAAATATTGAAAAATATAATCAATGTGTGAACATACAAAACCTGCTGAACAAAGGGGCATATATTGGCTTCATTCCCACTCTTGCCACACAATAGTGCACACTAGGGGAGCACAGAAATTTAGAATAGACCTTCAGTCATTGGATGAGACAGAAAAAGCACATGTTCACCTCCACTTTCTGTTCCTGGAGCCACTACGAGGTTCCAAACACACAAAACATTGCAGGTATTGTCCTCTATGTCCCTTGGTTGCTGCAAGATCGTCATTAACATTTGTGTAGAAAGGAAACAATCAGGGTTATTCAAAGAGCTCCGAATTGCTTGAGAAAGGTAACCGAACACTGAAAATCAGCGTTCGGTTACCTTTCCTGGCCATTCGGTTATCCAGAGAGCAGGCAATTCGCAAAATCCTGGCAAATTGCCTCCACATACGGTGCCTGTTCGAGGGCAGTGAAAACCCCATGAAAAGCACTGCTTTGGCTATTCAGAGAACACAAACCAGCAGTGAAAGGTTCCCCTAATGCCCTGCCATTCGGTGGTTTAATTCGGCAAGTTTATTCAGGAGAATCCCATAGGCTTCAATGTTAAAAATATTCCCGTTTTAATTCAATATCTAATAAACCGTTCATTATAAAATTCTGCAGTAAAAAGTCTCTTTATTTATAGATTTTTTAGGATATTTTAAGCATTTTTCTGAATTTTGTTTTATTTTTATTTTTTAAGGTTACTTATTTTTTCTGTAACAGCCCTCTTTATTAGCATTCCCTGGATCTCATATGTAAATTTCAGACATTTTCGCTTAGTAGTTTCTTTGCAAACAGCGTTTCAGTTTCAAACATTCACACAAACTGTTTTGCTAATTTATTCACTGCCTCGTCTGGGTCTCAGCTGCTTTGTTGCGTGTGATCGGCTCCTGCTCGGATTTTTCAGCAGGTTAATCCAGATGTTTTTGAGGGTTTTCAGCGTGTATTCGGTGGGTTTTGCGGTTCGTTTTCGTCAGGTTTGCGGTAGCTTTTCCCTGCAATTCGGGGACCCTGTGGTGTTTGCTGAATACACCGCAGGGTCACCGAAATGGGATCGGCAAAAGGAACCAAATTGAAGAGAACGAAAAGTCACCGAATGTGCAGTGACTTTTCGAATCTCTTTGAATTACCCTGAATGACCATTTCCTATGAATTCAAACAAAAAATGGTGTTTAGGAGGATAAATAATACTCAAATTTGGTACTGAAGTTGACTCCCAGGAGGTGGTCCACCGCTCCAGAAAACCATAAATTGAAGAAAAACACAGAGGCTTCAGCACTTCTCAGATGTCACTGGTGTATATGGTCAGGGAAAAACCAGTTGTTCGCTCAGAAATGATTCAAAAAAATCCAAATCATTTAAAGGATTTTTATTCTAATTAAACAATGTAAAATTAGAATTATTTTACATTGTTTTATTAGAATAAAAATCCTTTAAATGATTTGGATTTTTTTTTAATCATTCCTGAGCGAGCAATTGGTTTTTCCCTGACCATATACACCAGTGACATCTGAGAAGTACTGAAGCCTCCGTGTTTTTTCTTCAATTTACCATTTCCTATGAACTGCACTTAAATTGGGATTTTAGTACAAAGTTTAGAACATCCATTAGTTGTTTCTATCCAGGTAATCATAGAAATCCTATAATTGTCGTTTATGTGTAGTTAGAGAACCAGACTCTTATCCAGAAATGTATGTGTAAAACGTTGCCAAGGGAAACGTAAAAGGAGTCTGTATGAGTGACTACAAAAGCAATCCATTTACAGTGGATAGCAAAAGTCTACACACACATGTTAAAATGTCAGGTTTCTGAGATGTAAAAATGAGACAAATAAATCATTTCAGAACTTCTACCTTTAATGTGACCTATAAACTGTACAACCTCAATTGAAAAACAAACTGAAATCATTTAGGTAGAGGGAAGTAAAATAAAAAGCTAAAATAATGTGGTTGCATAAGTGTGCATACCCTTAAACTAATACTTTGTTGAAGCAGCTTTTGATTTTATTCCAGCACTCACACAGAGTTATCCAAAGAGATCCGAATTGCTTGAGAAAGGTAACCGAACGCTGAAAATCAGCGTTCGGTTACCTTTCCTGGCCATTCGGCTATTCAGAGAGCAGGCAATACGCCAAATCCTGGCGAATTGCCTGAACATACGGTGCCTGTTCGAGGGCAGTGAAATCCCCATAGAGAAGCACTGCTTCGGCTATTCAGAGAACAAAAACCAGCAGTGAAAGGTTCCCGAAATGCCCTGCCATTCGGTGGTTTAATTCGGCAAATTTATTCAGGAGAATCCCATAGACTTCAATGTTAAAAATATTCCCGTTTTAATTCAATATCTAATAAACCGTTCATTATAAAATTCTGCAGCAAAAAGTCTCTTTATTTATAGATTTTTTAGGATACTTTAAGCATTTTTCTGATTTTTTATTTTTTTTTAAAAGTCCGATTTTTTTTTTGATTTTTTTTCAGTTTACTTATTTTTTTTGTAACAGCCCTTTTTATTATCATTCCCTGGACCTCCTGTGAAAATTTCAGACATTTTCGCTCAGTAGTTTCTTTGCAAACAGCGTTTCTTTTTCCCAGATTCATACAAATGGTTTTTCTAATTTATTCACTGCCTCCTCTGCTTCAGCTCTGTGTGATTCGGCTCCTGTTCGGCTCCTGTTCGGCTCCTGTTCAGCTTCTTCGAAGGTTAATCCAGATGTTTTTGCTTGTTTTCAGCGTGCATTCGGTTAGTTTTCGTCAGGTGTTCGGCAGCTTTTCCCTGCAATTCGGGGACCCTGTGGTGTTTGCTGAATACACCGCAGGGTCACCGAAATGCAATCGGCAAAAGGAACCGAATTGAAGAGAACGAAAAGTAACCGAACGTGCGGTGACTTTTCGAATCTCTTTGGATAACCCTGTAAGGGTTATTCAGAGAAAGATGAAACTCTGGAGAACTTTTGGAGAAGTGAAAATTCTAGGTTAAAATAGCTGATTTGGAAAGTGAGATAAATGGGAGAATGTTTCTTGTTTGACTATTTTGACCAACAGGGTTATTCAGAGAGAGGTGAAAACCAGGAGCATGACTGGAGAAGTGAAAATTCTAGGTCAAAATAACCGATTTGGAAAGTGAAATAAATGGGAGGATTTTTCTGGTTTGGCTATTTTGACCTAGAATTTTCACTTCTCCAGTCATTCTCCTGGTTTTCACCTTTCTCTTAATAACCCTGGCAGTCTTTCTGGGTATGAGTCTATCAGCATGGCACATCTTGACTTGGCAATATTTGCCCACTCTTCTTTGCAAAAACACTCCAAATTTGTCAGATTGTGAGGGCATTTCCTGCGCACAGCCCTCTTCAGATTTTCCATCGGATTCAGGTCTGGGCTCTGGCTGGGCCATTCCAAACCTTTAATCTTCTTCTGGTGAAGCCATTCCTTTGTTGTTTTGGATGTATGCTTTGGGTCATTTTAGCAACTCTGTCCCCAGCATTGTTCACAAAGAAAGTGCAAAACTGTAATTTATAGTTGCACGTTCAGCTTGTTAATCTCCTATATTGCCTTTTCCAGGTTGGTTTGGTTTCAGACGTATTTCAAGTGAACCAAAAATAGTCATAAACATTAGTGTAGGTTTTTCTTGTTGTTGGCAGCTGAGCTTACACTCTGATGTGTGTTGCTGTGTAACTTGAAACCTCAGTCTTAATGGTTACTGTTTTGGTTTCATATATATTTGTGATAAGGGGACAATTGAGCAGGAACTCTTGGGAATGCTGTGCCTCCACTTTATTTTCAGGACGAACACTCCACAGCTTTAATTAGGTTCCAAACATAGGTTTTCTTAATAAATGAGCAGTAATATGTGATATTTACTTCAATTATCATAACAATTCCCTAAAACCCAGCTTATCATTACATTTAGTCATTAATATCAAATTTGTGTGAGGGGTGGCGGGTAAAGTCCAACTTTTATAAGGTTCATTGACAAACAGAAAATCTTGAGAGTTCTAAACTTATTTTTTTTTAGGACAAAACCACTGGTTGTGATGACTAATGAAGCCTTTACAGGGAACTTTAAGTGCAAGACTAATCCATGTGATTTTATTGCAACAGCCGCAAGGTGAGGCACATATTGCATGGCTTGCTAGGAAGATCAGTAGAGGTCAAGTCAAAGGCAGAGCGGTTCTCAAAATCCACAAATCCGCATGCAACATAGAATGGTTGCATGACGGACAGGTCAGGGGGCAGTACTTTTGTGTAGCAAAGCCAGTTGTTCCTTCATGTTCCAACTTTCAAATTTGTTCATCTTTAGTGTATGATTCAGTTATATAAGGCTTAGAAAGAGAGGGAAACCTCTATAACAGTGTTAAAAAAATCTTTTAAACCTCCAAACTGTATCACGTATTTTTCCCTATTTGTTTTATCTTCCTATGGCACTTCCTAGCACTTGAATTGCATTTCACTGATTGTTTGATTTATACTGTTCCTTTTCAATGTAGTCCTTTCCTATTCCACCATAACCCCAAACCCCAATTTTATGGCATCTCTTTAATCTTTCACTCTCCACAGGTATATTTTCAACCCAACTCAAGCTAGTTTTTTCACTCCTAACTTAAAAAACGTCCTTTGCCCTTAATTGTAATTTTCTTCTTTCTTTCACATCTAAACTGCTTGAATAGAAACATAGAAAAATGTCAGCAGATAAGAACCTTTCGGCCCATCTAGTCTGCCCAATTACATGGATACTTTACCTGGATTTATCTTTTGTTTAGGATAGCCTTATGCCTATCCCATGCCTGCTTAAATTCAATTACTGTTTTGGCCTCTACCACTTCTACTGGAAGGCTGTTCCATGTATCCACCACCCTCTCAGTAAAATAAGGCTTTCTGATGTTACTTTTAAACCTTTGCCCCTCTAATCTAAGACTATGTCCTCTTGTTTTGCTACTTTGTTTCCTTTTAAATATACTCCCTTCCTCTACCTTGTGGATTCCCTTTACGTATTTAAAGGTTTCTATCATATCTCCTCTGTCTCGTCTTTTTTCCAAGCTGTACATGTTAAGATCATTAAGCCTTTCCTGGTAACTTTTCTCCTTCAAGCCGTACACCATTTTAGTAGCCCTTCTCTGAACTCTCTCTAAGATGTCTATATCCTTCTGGAGATACGGTCTCCAGTACTGCACACAGTACTCCAAGTGAGGTCTCACCAGTGCTCTGTACAGTGGCAGGAGCACTTCCCTTTTCCTACTGCTAATACCTCTCCCTACACAACCAAGCATTCTGATAGCATTTCCTGCTGCTCTATTACATTGACTACTTACCTTTAGATCCTCTGCAATAATAACCCCTAAATCCCTTTCCTCAGATGTTGAGGTTAGGACTGTATCAAATATTCTATATTCAGCCCTTGGGTTTTTACGTCCCAGGTGCATTATCTTGCACTTATCCACGTTAAAACTCAATTGCCACAGCTCCGACCATTTTTTTAGTTTACCTAAATCATTTGTCATTTGGCTGATCCCTCCAGGAACGTCAACCCTGTTGCAAATCGTTGTGTCATCAGCAAAAAGACATACTTTTCCATTAATACCTTCTGCAATATCACTAATAAAAATATTAAATAGAATGGGTCCAAGTACTGACCCCTGAGGTACTCCACTGGTAACAAGACCTTGCGCCGAATAAACTCCATTTACCACAACCCTCTGTTGCCTGTCACTCAGCCACTGCCTAATCCATTCAACAATATTGGAATCCAAGTTCAAAGATTGCAATTTATTGATAAGCCTTCTATGCGGAACAGTATCAAAAGCCTTACTGAAATCTAAATAAGCAATGTCTACTGCACCACCTGTGTCTATTATTTTTGTTACCCAATCAAAAAAATCAATAAGATTAGTTTGGCATGATCTCCCTGAGGTAAACCCATGTTGTTTCTGATCCTGTAATCTATGTGTTTTTAGATGGTCAACAATCCTTTCCTTTAACATGGTTAATGACTTGTTTATAAATGCTTAGCAACCTTTCTTTCTGCAAACACAACAACCAAGCTTATCATTACACCAGAAACTACCCTTACTAAAGTAGTAAAGGACTTGAAAGCTGGCAAAGTAAAAGGAAACTTCACTCTACTCCTTCTCTTTGATCCCTCTGCTGCCTTTGACACGGTTGTCCACGCTATTGTTTTCAATCCTTAGGCATGTAAGACACTGCCATATCTTAGTTTTCTCTTGCCTCACTAGTTTCTTATATAGGGTGTAATTGATCTCTTTTACTACTTCTGTGTCATGGTGCCCCTGCTCTTCTCAAGCTACACATCCTCTCTTAGAATGCTCATTAGTTATTTTGGGTTTTAGAACCTTCTTTCTGATGACGTCCACTCCAATCTTATCACCTCTCTTCTGAGTTGTGTATAGGAATGTCTTACTAATGTCTCTTCATCCATCACATCACCTCAAAATCAACATTTCAAATACCCAACCTCTGTTTATTTCTACCTCTCATGCACCTTTGACACACCTGGCAATTACACTTGATGATGCTACACCCCAGCTACCTCCAATATCAATTGTCTGGTAGTGAACATTGAGTGCTCTTTTTTCCAAGTCCCACATTCAGTCTCATTCCAATTCCAATTCAACCTATGAAATATATAAGAAATGTGACCTTTTTCTGACATAAGACACAAGAAATCCTAGCTTATTCACACATTATACAATGGTACGTAACTGGTGGCGCGATGATGGTCGCTGAATGGTAGGTGGTGGTTCCCTTAGTTCGTATGAAGCATATGAAAAAGAGTAATACAATATATAGTGCAGATAATTCTAACACAATAATATATATGTGCCAATGTGGGATATTCCACTCACAAATTAAAGAGCCCGGACACTGGCTCTAAGTGGGTCGCAGCTTTTGGGTGTTTTTGCTTCTCCGTTCCTTAAGGTGACCCACGCCTTAATAGGATGGAAAATGGCTCATACACATGGACATGGAAGAAAAACAGAAACAGCTTCCTTGTGCAGATCTTCTAAAATTCAGATAGTGTGAATAGACAAAAGCCGTTAAACTCACATTTGCAGGAGCTTATAGACCAAGCTCGTGGTTTGTGCGCTTCAAGGCTCGCATAGGGTGGAGCCCAAACCCGTCTTTAAATCCAGAATACCAAGGGGACGATAAATAAAAAGGTTTAAAAATTTATTAATGCATAAATAAAACAAATAAAATACTGGCTCAACAGGAGACCAGAACGCGTTTCGCCAGACGTGCTGGCTTCTTCAGCTGGTTTACAGGCTAGTTCGTGTGAATGTCTTAAATAGTTTAATACTAAACAATCAATAAAAAGTCCCCATGTGTTCCGGATGAAGAAATTAGCGTAATTGGCGCAAGTCCCCTCCTGAGGGGGAGATCGCCATCTTGCGCATGCGCTCTGTCGTTCTATGCGTTCCATTCTGCGTTTCAAAGGAGATCCAGGAAGTGCCGTGCGTTCCACTTCAAACGTCTCTACGGATCTCCGGACGCACTGGTAGACTGGAAATGACATCCCTCGGGTCTGAATGGGGCCACCCTCAGTAAATTTTCAGACGAGCAAGGACCAGAAAAAAGACATATAAATGCAAGATATATAGCAAAATATAATAGGACCTTCTCCAACTCCATTCCATAAAGATAATGTCATATTTGATGCGAATACAATTTTCAAAATGTGCTTTATTCATATAAAATCACGATGAAGATGAGATAATCCAAATGATTGAAACATTATAAAAATATATATACATAAGTATGTACCTATAGAGGTGGTAAACATGTCCCTAAAACGTGTAGTAATACACGCCACCAGTTACGTACCATTGTTCTTTGTATTTCACTGGTTTGCGGGAAACCACTATATTCTGGTTGGCGTTGGTTTGTTGGTGGCGGTACAAGTTGTGGGCGCCTGTCAACTTTTTGTGTATTCACACATTATATTATGATGTGAACCCTGCTATTTCCCTTGTTATTGGTTTTCCCCTCAACTGACTGTTCTCACTCCATACTATAGGCTTCATTGCAACTAGCTTTCCCCAGTCGCAACTCCACCTCTGCTTCATTGAGTGCATCTCTACACATACTATCACTACCTACAGAACAATATTTTAAATACTGCTGATTGTTTGTTTATAAATCCCTCTCCAACTCTGTACCCTTTTATGGGCAATATTCCAAGGTTGGTACTAACTAAACCAAAGCTGTTGTAAACGTAACAACTCCATAGACTATCCCCTTAAGGATCACTTAGATACATAGTACGTCATGGGAAAAAACTCCCGTTATGGACCAAGGACCTACTATCAGTGGTCCTTTGTCCCCTCCCTCCCTATACTCACCTCTCTGGCGGGATCCCATGTCGGTCTGGCTTCCTTGAAGCCAGCCCGATGGTTTTATTGGCCCAGGCTGTCACACTGACATCATCGCTGAGCGCAATGATGTCAGTTTCAGGTGCCCTCTGGCGCCTGCCAGGGGAGAACCTGAAACAGGTGGGGTCATTTGGACTCCTCTCCCTCCCAAATGGCTAAAGCTAGAAAATAAAGAGAGGCACCGCTGGAAGGGGCACAGCCTTTCCTTGCCTCTCTTTAACCCCTCAGGTGCTAGATCATGATCTTGGATGTCAGCCAAGTCTCTGGGGCCTTCCCTGCCTACTGACATTGTCACCATATGTGTGATGACGTCAGTTGGCCAGTTAACCCCTAGCTGCCCAGTGGAGTTACAGAGGTTCTTCAGACCCTGTATCGCCTGATCCATCATGGTTTGTATCATTGGAAAGGCTAGTTCATGACCTTTCCAAACATGACCATGTTTGGTGTAAAAATAAAATAAAAAATATTAAAAAAAAAAATTGGTTTGGGTCATATAATAAAATAGGACTTCAAATAATTTTTAAACCTGATGACCATGAAACAGTCAAAATTACCTCAGTGCACAAAGGTAAAATGGCTTAGAAGTGAAGGGGTTAAAAGCAATAGCATGTAAAAATTGGGTATTTCTAAACTCAGGGCAAGATTTTGAAACTCTTTAGCCGTGGTATTTTTTGGCAGTTGTAGACTTTAAGGGATTAAAGTTTGATAAAGAGTGTTTTTTTTATCATATTTCATAAATTTATTTATAGTACATTATAAAATATGATGAAAATAATTGTATCTTTACAAAGTCCATTTAACAGCAAGGAAAACAGTATATAATATGTGTGGGTTCCATAAACGAGTAAGAGGAAAATTAGACCTAAACATAAACAGCACAGAAATGTTAAAACGGCAACGGGTACTTTCAGGCAGACAATGGTAATACCATCTGGTCACTATGGGGCTATAATGGCTCTGGTAAGTTTACAACAGCTCTAGTTAAGGTAGCACCAACTATGGAAATAGGGCCCTATATCTCTCTGGTCAGCTCATTTCACTGTGCTGTTCGACTGACCTTTAGTTTTCTGTCTCTGTCTTCTCCTCCTTCCATTCACACCTTCATCTTTCTTCCAGGGCTGCATCCATGCTATGGAACCCTCGTCCCCAATCTGTCAAGGTTATCTGCAAAATCTAGCCTGTTAGAGGGTCCTGAGAACAGGTTTGGGAAACACTGGTCTAGAGGGATTGGGGTCGAGGAAGACAAGGGGAATTTTACTGGACGGCAAGATCATTGGTGACAGTGGTTCAGGAATGGTGGGGCCATTGAAGCAGCTTCAATCATGTGTAAGTAGGTGAGCAAAGGGGTGAGTTGCATCAGTGATGTGGTCCTTCTTAGAATGTAAGCTACTTAGGGGCCTGGGAAATCACTACCTCAAGTCTAACTTTTATATTATCCTAATTTATTCTAACCCCTGTACCACACTGTAGAAAATATTAGCACAAATAATAAAATAATACCTCTGTAGACAATGTCACCGATAATGCTTACATAGCAGACTACTCATGAAGCACATTGAAAATTATAATTCATAGAGTTGGGTCAAAAAATGGGAATCTGCCCACCTCTTAATTACTCAGAAGCAGGACATCATGGAATGAAAACCAAAGAAAGTAACCTAAAACCAGAACTGCTCCACCCAATCTGGAACATTTGCTGGTATGAATCAGTCACTGAGTCAAAGCAATTTATCTATGCAAACACAGACACTATATGGCCAAACATATGTGGGCACTCAGCTCCTCATCCAAGCTGATTTATTTCTTGCTGTTAAAATTAAATACATAGATATGGCATTTACAGACACACAAATTGCTTGCTGAGTCTTAAATAAGATTTTTCCACAGGTTAGTTCATTAAATTTTTGTTCTACTAGATCTGTCCCGGTTATCAGTATCTAAGTTAACAAACACTATTATGACTGAAATCAGAAAAACTCCAGAGTTTTGAGGAAAGAAGACTAGCATATGTTACAACTGCAGGAAGCAGTGATGCTTTATGAATTCCCATGGATTGGGAATGGTGAAATGGTCAAGTCTTTACTTGCTATTGCCCAGGAACATGCGGTGAGGTCAGTGGCTGGTGAAGCACTGGCTAGTATCAGAGCCGGATATACACAGATATTAACTAAATTTCTGCGGTTTTGTTTAGTTGTAAACTACCTTTTACTCATTTACTGTACCCACACATATATATATATTTTCTCGCCATTAAATGGACTGTCTAAAGATACCATTATTTTCATCATATCATATATTTTACTATTAAAAAATATACAGTATATATATATGATAGAAAAAGTTTTTCTGTGCCTTTCATACTCTGTATCCGCCAATAGAGGGAGCAGGGCAGCTGCCTGGGCCCCTTCCTGTCAATCAGAGCCCAGCTTCCAATGCAGGTGGTTTTTTGAATGGCTTGGACCCATGGTGCTTTCCCATTGGTCCAAGCTATTGCATTGCTATGTCAAGGCCTCTCTGAGGCGCTGACAAGCAGTATTCAGGAAGTAGGCAGCCCGCGAGTGTGTTGCTATTTGAACAGACATGCGGCTGCAGACCTCCTGAGCAGCTTATGTGATTAGCGTAGCAGGAAAGCATACCACCGCTACGCAAATTGCGTTGGCTGTAAAAAGAATGAGCACACTGCGTGCAGAGGAAGAAGCAGAAGACGGAGCCGGCGGCGGGGGAGCGTGGAGCAGGTGAGTTTATTTAATTATTTTAATGCTTAATGGCAGGTGGAGCCTCGCCTGCCTACCCTGACAGCACGTCCCTGCTATTGCCTAGATTGTATATGTCTAATTGTCAGAAAATGATTATGCAATATGTACTTTGTCTAGGGTGACCACATCGGCCATGTTTTCCTGGACACATGTAATTTATTCATGCTGATGAGCAGTGCATGAAAAATGCCACCCCGCATCATGTAGAATCCATATGCTGTAGATAAGAAATCCAAGGTGACCTGCCTTGATTTCCTTCCTACAGCATATGAATTATACATATAGAATTGTATATATGCAGGGCAGCACTTTTCCTTGTGCTCCCCCTCTGTATGAAATAACAATGTCCCTTTAAACATGGCCGTTATGGTCACCCTAACTTTGTCTCATAATTTGCATATGCCTTTGTATACATTGTGCACTGGTTTAATTGAAGTGCAATAATCATTAAGTCCGTCTCATAACTCATCTATTACCAGAGTTTTGTCATGAAAAATGTATCCTTGTGGGTTGCATACTGACATACAAAGTCTTGAAGCATGAGCCACTTTAGGAATGGCCTGCAATATGCCAGTGTAATTAAATAAAATCTAAACAGTGACTTCTTACATTTAAATTATAAATGAGAAACATCTTAGAAGGGTTTTTTCACCCATTTTCTTCTTTCTGAAGCATTTGAAAACAGCAATTTTGTAAAGGAAAAAAATCAGGCTTAGGAGGTGCTCTGGCACAACACCAGAGTTCATCTAAAACAAGCCAAAACGCCTGACATTTTTATTTCTACTAACTGGAAAACATGCTGTTCTATATAATTATAGAGTGTATTAGAATTATGGTTCTGGAATGTGTTGTGTAATGCATTCCATCTGCTAAACATAAAAATGTACCTTTTTTATTAAGAAATTTCACACCTAATGCAATAAAATTTAAAAAGGTTTTTTTTTTCTTCTTGCAATTGCAAAAAAAGGTATCACATAAAAATGAGTCTAGACTAAAACCATGCAGATAAAGCACTGTGACTTTTGTAAAAGGCAGGTTTGGGGAATATATTTTTCATCTTTTATAGTCTTGTACTTAAATTAAAAAATAAATATATTAATTAAAAATTAATGCTATCTGACAATTTTTTATTTTGCAAAAGTTGTAAAGTATTCTAGCCAGTTCTCCTCAGGGTACACTAACAATCCAGATTTGAAGGATTACCATGGAGAAATGCAGACTGAATCCTGCAATCACTGAGCAGCAAATCATATCAACTGTGCTGTGCTGCAGATATCTGGCAAACCTGACCTGTTATTGACTCCTGAGAACAGGTTTGAGAAGCACTGCTGTAACTTGTCCCCAATCAAGTGAACCAAAAGCTTGCAGGACTGATGAATAGCAGATAATATCCAGTTACTCTTATAGAAGTGAGAGTTATAAAAACATATATATATATATATATATACAAACATACATGGTTGGGTCACAGGGCAACTTGGACTGCAAATACCATGCAACTTCTGAGAGATACTGTCAGGGTTATTCAGAGAGCGTGAAAAGCAGGAGAATGACTGGAGAATGAAAAATTCTAGGTCAAAATAGTAACCATAAAAATTCTCCCTTTCATCTCACTTTCCAAATCGGCTATTTTGCCCTAGAATTTTTCGTTCTCCAGTCATTCTCCTGCTTTTCACGTTCTCTGAATAACCCTGTGTATATTGAAACAGCATGGCTGGGTCACAGGGCAACTTGGACTGCAATTGCCATGCTACCAGTGTGCCAGGGATCTGTGCACAATTAACTTAATAAGGGCCTCTTGGAGGGTTAAACCAATGCACCATGAATTTGCTCCAATCAGTACATGCCAGAGTACTATGGCATATTTCCATATTTCTGGGAATTTCTGAACAAGTTATAAACTTTAACCTTTTTTTAAGGTGAATGGGTGATTGCAAAATGATTAAACAATTAAAGATTAGGGCCAGTATTTTTCTCTCTATCGAGATATATATATATATATATATAATGTTTATTAATGCAGAAGCCACTTGCACATCCCAGAGCTCCTGTGCCACATTCCCCATATGCAGCAAGGAATTCTGGGCAGGATATGCAAATGACATCTGTCTCACTTTTATGCATCCTGGATCTGTTATTACACAGAGCCCTAAAATCAATGCTATGCCATACTATGGCTTTCTAGCAGAGATAAGGTTTACGCAACTGGTCAAAACCACTCCTAGGACAGCGCTGTTTTAGGTTTATTGGACCCTCATCAGCTAGGAGCTAGGCAGGATGACCAGTTGCAGTGAATGCTTGGACCCGTAGGGTAAATCAGTACTTACAAGGGTTGTGGTGGAGGACAAAAAGTGAGATAAAAAGCCACCACACTATAATAAGTGTGTTTATTAATGCAGAAGACATTTGCACATCACAGCAATTCGATGAATTGCATCCCAGAGCTCCTGTGCCACATTCCCCATAAGCAGCAAGGAATTCTGGGTAGGATATGCAAATACTTTCTTGATTGTACATAGATACACACACACATAGTGAGTTAAACATGGTATTGATTTTTACGCTTTGGTGGTGTCATTGACTACAGACAGTGGAGATTGGATTTAGCTAACAAAGGGTTATTTGCAGGGTCCAATCATAAAAAAAGAAGTGTGGGAACTCACCAAGATTTCTGTCCCACAATTAGCAATTATGATCTCACGCTGCATACAAGCACACAGATTATTATTATTCTTTATTTATATAGCACCAGGCTATTCCGCAGCGCCGAACATTGAGCACAATATACACATGGTTACAATACATTGAACAACATTTTGAAAAACCAATACAGGAGGAAACAAGGGCCCTATTCCCGTTTGAATTTACAATCTAGAAGGGTTGGGGGGTGGAAACAGTAGGAGAGGACTGCAAGGTGAGAGTGATGGACTGGTTGGGGCAGTGAGGTGTATTAGTGAGTTGGGTGGTAGGCTTGCCTGAATAGGAATGTCTTAATGGACTGTTTGAAGGAAGGGAAACTAGGGGAAAGTCTGACAGTACGAGGGAGAGCATTCCAGAGGATGGGGACTGTGCGTGAGAAATCCTGCAGTCTATCATGGGAAGAGGTGATGCGGGGAGAGGCTAGGTGCAGGTCACTGTTTGACCTTAGGGAGCGGGCTAAGGTGTATTTTGTGATTGATGAGGACAGGTAGTGGGGAGCTGAATTAGTGAGTGCTCTGTAGGTCAGAGTGAGGATTTTGAATTTAATTCTGAAATGGATGGGGAGCCAGTGAAGGAACTTGCATAGAGGAGCTGCAGAGACCGAGCGGCGGGTGAGGTGGATGAGCCTGGCCTGAGTCATTCAGAATGGATTGTACGGGGCGTGGAGGGAGAGAGAGAGGCCAACTAGAAGATTATTACATTAGTCAAGTAGGGAGATTACAAGGACGGGATGAGTTGTTCTGTGGTGTCAGCAGTAAGAAATGGTCAAATTCTGGAAATATTACGTAATTACAGGATAAGGAATAAGACTAGATGTGGGGGGAAGAAGGAAAGAGCAGAGTCAAGTGTACCTTGGAGACCGTGAACCTGGTTTGATGGGGAGATAGTGACGAGAGGTGCAGAGACCCCCAACAATTGTTTCAGCCTCATCAAGAGAGTATAGCTGCTACCCCTCTAGGCACCTCTAGCAAGGGGTCCATGTTTGCATACCCCTGGATCTATGTAGTCCACATGCTGTACCTATAGAGCTGAGGGTGGCTCTGGATTATGCAAGTGGCCCAGGTATAATAAGGGCTTGCATTATATATTAACCCCTTAAGGACCCCTGATGTACCCTGTACGTCCTGTCCACAGGTCTCCCTTAGACCCTCGGACGTACAGGGTACGTCAGTGGCGCCTAATCCCCCTCCCGCCCGATACTCACCTCCCTCGCTGGATCCCTCGGTGATCTGGCAGGGAGGAAGCCTGCCCATGTGATTTACATGTGCAGGCGAGGCTGATGACGTCGCCACGCTGCGTGGAGATGTCATCAGCAGGCGTCCCCATGCAATTCAATGGAGGGGAGGGGGGGCTCCTTCGGATCACGTTTCGGCGCCAATTGGCGCCAAAACGCGATTCAAACCTGGAGGGGGGCTGACATCTTGGATGTCAGCCAAGCCTCCAGGTCCCCCCCCACCCACTGACAACCTCACCATATGTGTGAGGATGTCAGTGGGCCAGTTAACCATCTAGCTGCCATGTAGAGATAAGGGGATCCTAAGGATCCTCATATCTCCCGATCCATGGCAGCTAGATGGTCATATTTGACATCATTTGAAAGGCCTGATTATGGCCTTTCCAATGATACCAAACATGACCAGGTTTGGTTTTAAAAACAAATTTAAAAAAATAAAAAAAATAAAACAAATACTAAAAAAATTAAATAAAATAAAAAATGTTTTTTTTTAAAAGTTTTTTTGTCTGAGGGGAGTTTAAATAAATAGGACCTAGGCTGTCATCTAAAAATAATTAGCACAAAATGGTCAGAATGAGCGGAGCGCACATAGGTGAACTGTCTCAGCAGTGAAGGGGTTAAAAAGCAAACGCATGTAAAAATTGGGTATTTCTAGTCTCGGGACAAAATTTTGAACCTATTTAGCTGGGGTCTTTTTGGGTGGTTGTAGATTTTGGGGATTAAATTACGAAAAAGTGTGTTTTTACCCTTTTTTCCTCATATTTCATATTTTTTTTATAGTAAATTATTCGATATGATGGAAATAATGGTGTTTCTAGAAAGTCCATTTGATGGCGGAAAAAAGGGTGTATAATATGTGTGGGTTGAATAAACGAGTGAGAGGAAAATTTGACCTAAACACTTTCCTTATCCTTACCTACAAAACCCTCACTAACTCAGCGCCCACTACCTGTCCTCACTAATCGCCAAATACACCCCAGCCCGCTCCCTAAGGTCAAACAGTGACCTGCACCTAGCTTCTCCCCGCATCACCTCTTCCCATGATAGACTGCAGGATTTCTCACGCGCAGCCCCCACTCTCTGGAACGCTCTCCCTCGTACTGTCAGACTTTCCCCTAACTTCTCTTCCTTCAAACGCTCCCTTAAAACATTCCTATTTAGGGAAGCCTACCACCCAACTCACTGACGCAACCATCAATCACTCTCACCTTACAGTCCTCTCCTCCTGTTTCCAACCCCAACCCTCCTAGATTGTGAGTTCCTACGGGAATAGGGCCCTCATCTCCTCCTGTACTGTTTGTCAAATGTTGTTCAATGTATTGTAACCCTGTCTATACTGTGCTTATTGTACAGCGCTGCGGAATATGCTGGCGCTTTATAAATAAAGAATAATAATAATAATAATAACAGCGCAGAAAAGTAAAAACAGCACCGGTCACTAAAAGACGGATTTGTGTAAAACCGCCCGGTCACTAAGGGGTTAAGACAGTTACGCTATGCCATTTTATGAGTTTTTATTATGAGAAACAACATATTGGAGACAAGGATGATGCAAAGAAGGTTCTCTTGGCGGATTTCCCTATATCCAAACCTAGGAGCAGGTTGATAGGAGCCAAATAAGGGCTCCAGACTTGTGAGTGGATAATAATTTTCAGATAACAATATTCATTTTCTTGAATCTTATTACTTCATACTGCACTATATTTTTGTATTTCTTTTTTCATATATACACGTTCCTCCATATGCTTGCTGCTGGGTTACTTTGTGAGATACATGAAATATGTACATATTGAGGTGTGCTCCAATCACCATTTGTGCTGTAATTCCAGAGCAATTCAAAGTACTTTTGGTTGTAGTTATTTATTTGCAAACAAAATAAACAATAATCTAATGTACTTTGTTACTTTTAACTTAAAGTTTGCTATAGCAGCCTTGCCACCGTAGCATTAAAGGAGTTATATATAATGACTTCCATGCTAAAATAAAAAGATTAGTACCAGTTGGCACCATTTTCTTTTATTTTCCCTACCAGCTCAAATAGATTTGCAGATATTAGAAAGCAGCTGCTTAATAGGTTCACGTAACAAAGCTGAAATCTTGAAATATAGTTTCTTCATATTACTGAAAATTAATTCCTTTGCTTTTAAAGTAGTGCTGTAGTTTATTTAAAGATCATAGCAGGATTTTTAAGCAGCAGCCCTTTTTTCTTCCCAGTACCTACTTAGGCGTTTTTTTTATTTTTATTAAACATATGTTATCCAAATTGGCAGTAAATAGAATACCACAATATATATGCTTATTAAGATAAATGTTTAAACACTATTTGGAAATATTCAGATTTTACTGATATAAATGTTTCCCTGTGTTTATATTGCAGTAAGGTGTCAGCCGATTTAGGCTAGGGTCAGACTGAGGCAGTGCGAACGCGCGTGCAGCCGCACTTAATCACGGCCGCACTAGCAGCAGATGCCGGCAATGACGGCCAATATACGAAGTACGGTCGCACAAAAGTCCGGCTGCGCAACGCAAGTGGAAAATGAACGCATTTTTTCGAGAACGTGAAACCGCAGGTACTGACGTACAGATTGCGCTGCGTCCGCTAGCGGCGTGTGTGCGTGATTAGGAGACGTCAGACGCTGCTAATGTCCGGCCAACATAACGTCCAGACACAAAAAGTGTTTTATTGATGATCCGTACAAAATCACGGACGAAAATGCGCATAGTATGACCGCTATCACGTATTCTGTGAAAAAATGCGTCCATTCGTTCGAACGCACTTTTTCACAGACAACATAAAAATGCGTTCGTCTGACCCTAGCCTTAGATAGCTTTTTCACATTCATGTATCATGTAGGGCAGTGGTTCCCAACTGTGGTCCTCAAGTACCTCTAACAGGCCAGGTTTTAAGGTTTACCTTAGGGATTTTTTCGGCAATTTTTTTTAAAAATCGTTTTTTCATTTTTCCTTAACCCTTTCGCTGCTGAGGCTTTTCCCGCCCCTGTGCTGAGGTCATTTTTACCTGTTTTGCGCATCATGTTTAAACGTGTTTTGAAGGCTTATTTTAGTATATGACCCAGACATATTATATATCGTTCTTTCCGTCAGACTCGGTAGATTCATAATATGTCATTATTATATGTATACGTTATGTCATGTCTGTATATTATAACAAAAAATGCAATAAAATATGTATTTTCAATAATTTACAATGTGTAAAGTGTTTTTTTTCACATTTTAACATGCGAGCAATTGCGGTTATATTTTGTATGGGGTGCGCTTGTTAAAAAAATTAGAGATGGGGTCTCGTTACATTTTTTTTTGGGGAAAATTACACTATTTTTAACAAACGCACCGCATACAAAAATCGTTAGTGCAGCATCATTGTTCACATTATAATTGAAATGGGAACAATATTGCTACACTAACAAACAAAAAAAAAGTGTTTATTTTTTTTTATAATTTTTTTTTTAAATGTTTTTTTATTTTTATTTTTCATTTTTTTTTTTTTTACAACTTTTTTCACTGTAGTGTTTGGTATCGTTGGAACGGCCATGCTCTGGCCGATCCAACAATACCAAACTTTAACCCCTAGCTGCCACGGATCAGGAGATAGGGGGTTCATTGGAACCCCCTATCTCCACCATTGGTGGCAGCTAGGGGTTAACTCCAGGACTGGCGTCATCGTGCTATGCACGATGACGCCAGTCCTCAGGGGGAGTTCCCGGAGGCTTGGCCGACATCCAAGATGTCGGCCAGCTCCGGGAAAGGATCGCGAACCGGCGCTTTTCAGCGCCGATTCGCGATCCAGCTCCCCAGGGGTTAATGCCAGGCATCATTTGGAAGGGCAGGCTGTGCCCTTCCAAATGATGCCTGGGTTAACCCCCGCAGAGTCGCCGATCGGGAGAGAGAGAGGTCCAAAGGACCTCCCCCCTCCCTTTCAGGCGCCTCCTCCGCACATGCGGGGGGGCGCCTGAATTTGGTGTCATCGCGCTGCCGCGATGACACCAAATTCCGGCGGCTGCTGTTCCGGATGCCGGGCTGACATCCAGGATGTCAGCCCACACCGGAGGGGCCAGCGATCGGCCGGAACCCGGCCGAACGCTGACCCCAATGGGAGGACGCGCTTAGCGCGTCCTCAGCACACCAGCGGGAATGCTGAGGACGCGCTGAGCGCGTCCCCAGCAGCGAAGTGGTTAACAGACCTTTTTATTATCATTCTTAGGACCTTATATGTAAATTCCAGATATTTTCGTTCAGTAGTTTTTTGTTATTTTTTAAAATTTCAAAAGTACTTTTTTTTTTTTACCCCGTTCGTCTGCTAGTCGGTTTTCTCTGGCAGCTGCTCTAAGCTGTGATCGGTACGTCATCAGCTTTTTCCGGCGATTGCGGTGGGTTTTCGGCAGGATTGCGGAGGGTTTGCAGCGGGTTTTCCCTGCACTCCGGGGACCCTGCGGTGCTTGCTGAATACACCGCAGGGTAGGGAGCCTTGATTCCCCGAAGTGCAGGGAAGAGTGGGGAACGAGAGGGCACCGAAATGTCGACGACATTCCGGTGCTCTCTGAATAACCCCTTAAGTGTTATATGGAATGGGAAACATGCTTCCATGTGATCTCCACATGTAAGTGCCATGCTCCCACTGTGTACCAGTTTACCACTCTTCAACTGTTTTATTTGTAGTAAGGTATGGAATGAATTTACTGGAACTGGAGACAATCGCAAAAGACATGTGTGTGTATATATATGTATATCATTTACGATATGGTGATAGGCAGAAAGTGAGATTAAAAGCCTTGATTTGCCCTACGAGTAACACATCAAACAGCAATGAGTCACAGCCTATCTCCTGCTGATCAAGGCTCAAAACAGCTGTCCTCGAGTGGCTGTGGCTCATTGCATAACCTGACCTTTGCTAAAAAAAAAGCCATTTAGTATGGCATGGCACTGGCAAGGAGAGTTCTGTGTTAAAGCAGACCCAGGATACAAAAAGTGGGAAAATTGCAGACTTCATTTGCATGTCCTTCCCAGAGTTCCTTGCTGCATATGGCGAATGTAGCACATGAGCTCTGTGATGCAGTTGCTGCGACGTGTAAATGTTTCTACAATTATTATATATACATACTAAGCACTCTCCTATATCTGCTAGGCTACTAGCAAGCAGGATAAGAATGATCATCCGAGTACGCTCACACTCAAGCGCTGGGTCACTCAAGATTTGTAAAAGCAAATACAAAGACTTTTTGTATGTATTGTGTGTATGCTTGTGCTTGTTATGTTATCTGCACTCAGAGATGCTGCTCATATCCTAGATGTGACAGATCCTCTTTAAGCACGCTCAGTGATTTTGCATGTTTGTCAAATAAGGAGGCAAAAGTCATTATATGGCCTTCAGAGAATTGTCCTTTTTTTCTGCTGCTATATAAGAAGAATTGATTCAAAGATATATATAGTTTAAAATGAAACCTACGTCCTCCTTTTATCCCTTTGTGGAAAGCCCTAGCTGCTTTAATGTTGCATTAGGGCTTTACAACACAATTCTAACATAGCCCAGAGGCACACTTACCTCAGGTACCAGGATAGAATGTACGATGCCCTCAATAGTTTCAAAGCATTAACTTTGAAACAAGTCAATCCTGCGGTATGCTCACAAAACATAACAGCACATGTATTTTATTGTGATATGAGGTGTATCATAATTTTTTTTTCAATAATTGAGTAAGCTGAAGACGAAATGCAAGATAGTGCAATAAAATATGCCATTCATTTCACCGTGAAATGCATTCACATATTGTGCCTGGGGCAACGAGACAGAGACAACAATTCTGAAGCCTTTCTTAGATATATTGCTATTCGTTTCTATTTAGCTTTTATTTCTTCCTTTTTTTTAAAAAAAAGTCTAAAAGTATCTGACATTTGGAATCTTTTCAAAATAAAAAACTACTGTTTGGAAGTTTGGAATAATTCTTATAATAACAATAATAATTATAATAAATGTTATAAAAATAACTGAAAATAAAATTAGCAGCTTCGTGGTTTTTCCCATAAAAAGTATTAAGATTTTTTTTTTAAAATCATAAGTTTTATTATTTTCAAAAGGAAAAATACAAAACAAAGAGAATTACAAGAATACAGAATAAATGTACAGGTACACAAAAGGTGAGGCAGCAAAGATGCGGATTCCTAAACAATCCATGTACAAATAAGTAAACGGAAGGGATAGCGTCCGAATCAAGGGCAGGCCAGTCCGATAGGTGGACGAATGCAGACTGAAAATTAAGAGGGAATGTGTGAGGTGTAAAGTATGAAGATTTTGATCATACACACCAAAGGAGTGTTATCATCTTATTAAAAAGATCATCCCTTTATATTCTGTTTTGTTTAACCACTTCACTGCCAAGGGATTTTTGTTGAAAATATCCATAATATTTATTTAGAAATTTGGATTCATGGAGAACAATAAATGGAGAGAACAATGACAATTTTGATTGATGCATTTTGAATACTATTCTGAAACAAAATAAAATATTAAAATAATGCATGTTTGCTCATTTATAATATTTAATGTAAGTGTTATTCTTTATAGAAAAATTTCTGGAGAAAACCGTTCTAATCTCTAGATGGTCTCCTTTTTCTTGAATATTTTGCTGCTCCTTCTTTACAGTAATACAGGGTGAGAGGAGCTAGATGTGACTGAAGATTTTTCTCCCTCCTGAGGTGACACACTAATCTTGCAGCAAAAAAAGGTGTGCAAAGGGGGATTTATATACTAATTATTGTTTTCATTCTATAACAATGCAAAATTCTATATACTTTTAGTGTTAAAATGGTTCATGTAAAGCTATAAAAATGGTTTGTTTATACATTTATTTTAAAATGAAGGCATATAACATATGGTTTTAATACAATGATAACAAATATTTGAAAAAAGCTTGTAATTCATGTTCTAATTTTCCATTATGAAGTTTAATTAGTTGCTTTGAATGCACTGTATAACGACAAAGCCATCTTACTTTTATTTTGCTTTAAACAAGGCATTTAAATAATATTAACAAGAGATTACAGCAACGTCTACATACAAAATTAGCCGATTCTGTCATGTTTCTGACAACACATCCATCTTGTGGTGTCTTTTTCTCTATAATTACACTGCCACATTCACTCACAATGCCATTCGATAATACAGCACTAATTGTCCTCATTTGTTCCACAAAACACTGATTCTAAACAATTTGCAGGATACATAGCAGTTATTGTCAACTTCACACAGGATCTACAAAGCAAATGAGGTAGCAGGTTTATATATATATATGTAATATATGTATTAGGCCTCAAAATGTGGTGTTATATGCTACTAGTCGGACCCAGAATACAGTAATACTCTCCACCAATGATTTAATTCCTTATTTTAACTGACAAACCCACAAGGTCATGCATATCATCTGTTGATGTTTTTGGTCACTGTTTCATCTGCCTTATTTTGTCCCTGCACTCCTAAAACCTCTATCCCTATTTACCCATGTTCCTAACTTAGTCCTTTACTTGCAATCTTAAATGTGTCCCTGCATCCTTACACTGTCACCCCGTACCTGTTACTGAGCACTAACAGTTCCCCATCAAACCCACTCTTACCCTGGGCTCTGCACCCCTAAATCTGACCTGTCCCTGCACCCTTAAATGTTTTACATCAAATCTATGCCCTTCATTACTCTTGTCCCTGCACCATTACAAAAAGACCCCTAAACCCATCGATGCTGACCCTGTTCCCCCACACCTGTCCCTGTACCTCTCAACCTTGCCCTGCACTTCTAAATCTGGTTCTGCACCCCTAGACTTGTCCCTGCATTTCTAATAGGTATAGGGAGTTTAAAGGCCTATCACTATTTCTTTTATTCTTTCATTGACTCCTAAATTGGTTCTAATCCTGTTTGTGCACATACAGTCTTCAACCTGTACACCTACACTGCCACCTGTTCTTGTGCCTGAACTCTAAACATTCCCATCGAATTTGCTTCTTACCCACTCTTGTCCCAGCACACTTAAGTTCCACTACTAACACTGTTCAAAGACTCCTAAAACGGTCTATTTCCCATCAACCTGTCTCTGCTTCCCTAAGCCTGTCCATTTCCCCTCAACCTGTCCCTGCTCCCCTAAGCCTGTCCATTTCCCCTCAACCTGTCCCTGCTCCCCTAAGTCTGTCCATTTCCCCTCAGCCTATCCCTGCTCCCCTAAGTCTGTCCATTTCCCCTCAGCCTATCCCTGCTCCCCTAAGTCTGTCTATTTCCCCTTAACCTGTCCCTGCTCCACTAAGCCTGTCTATTTTTCATCACCCTCACCCTGCTCCCCTAAACCTTTCTGTTTCCTCTTGGTCTATCCCTGCTCTCCTGTATTGCTGTCTTCTTGTAACACATAAATCCTTAATGTTTGCTTTTAATCTCCTGACAGCTGATAACAGCACCAGTGTCCAAATTGTGTATTTCACTTCAGGAGATTTTCAAATACAAACAGATCACACTGAGCTTCAGGTTAAAATGTGCCAGGGATCAACTATAAGCGCTCCACGCTGCTGTACCAGTGACATTTGTGTGTGTGTATATATATATATATATTTATATTTTAATAGTACAAATTGCGTATTTTTGATACATGATAGGCTATCCCCAATCATGAAAACAATGTAAATTTATTTCCAAGTTGTGTTGTGATTATTCAGTTTTAAACAGCTTGGTGTTTGGTTATAAAAGATGAGTCCTGGTCCTATTTTTATTTTTGAACTGTACAATACAGAAGTCTGGCTTCTTGAAGATGCAGTCACACTGCTTCAAAGGGGTAGAAAGATACCAATCATGTTTTTATTAACAATATCAGGTCTATTCAACGAAAGGTGAAAGTCAGGAGAACTGGCAGGAGAAGAGAACAATCTAGGTCAAAATAGCCGATTTGGAAAGTGAGATAAATTGGAGAATTTTTCTGGTTTGCTATTTTGACCTCAAATTTTCACTTCTCCAGTCATTCTCCTGATTTTCACCTTTGTTTAAATAGACCTGTATATGTTTAGTCTGTAGAAAAAGGATGCAAGATAACTGTGCTACAATCACAAAAACACAGTAAACAGATAGTGACTAGGGATGAGCCGAACACCCCCCGAGTTCGGTTCGGGCCCGAACCCGAACTTCCCATTTGTTCGGGCCCGAACCCGAACCCCCATGCAAGTCAATGGGGCTGAAAATTCGGTTTTTTAGAGTGCCCTCCAAGAGGGCATATATGCTACATATTTGCCATAAAAGGTGTATGGGGGTCCGGGTAGTGCCCTGGGGCACAGGAAACAAGGACAAAAAGTTTTAAAAAAAAAGTTTTTAAAGGGACAGTGAGTTTTCCATGAAATAAGGGTTAAAAATAAAAACAAAAAATTCCTTCAAATATCGTGCCTAGGAGGTCCCCATAACCTGCCCGTGAAGTGGCGGATTTCTAGGATGTATAGAAACACTTAAAAACAAATAAATGACGTTTCATATGACGGTAAATGCTTTTCCTTTAATCTATCCATAAACAACTGCTTGGGGCGGCAGCCTGTATGAAAAGACATTTTAGGACGGCAGAAAAAGATTAGTGTTTTTTTGGGCTAAATTATTGTGAAACTTATGCAGGCTTTGGATGAAAGTAACAATAGGTGCTTTAAAATTGGGCTTTTAGCGTTGGCAACAGTGCCGTCACACCGTAACCCCTCTGAGGATATGAATCTGATACAGGCGTCAATGGCAGTGCACCCAGATATTGTGCCTTTAGTGCCAGGCATGCAAGTACTATCATACAGTAACCCCTCTGTGGTATTGTGGAAGAGTGCAGGGGTGGACCATGTGGTCCTTTATTGAAAAGTTTTTGATCTGGTAATGGGCGTCAGTGCACCCAGATATTGTGCCTTTGGTGCCAGGCCAGCAAGTATCATAATACAGTAACCCCTCTGTGGTATTGTGGAAGAGTGCAGGGGTGGACCATGTGGTCCTATATTGAAAAGATATGCATCTGGTTAAGGCGTCAGTGCACCCAGATATTGTGCCTTTGGTGCCAGGCCAGCAAGTATCATCATACAGTAACCCCTCTGTAGTATTGTGGAAGAGTGCAGGGGTGGACCATGTGGTCCTATATTGAAAAGTGTTTTTTTATCTGTTAATGGGCGTCAGTGCACGCAGATATTGTGCCTTTAATGCCAGGCCATCAAGTATCATCATACCGTAACCCCTCTGTGGTATTGTAGAAGTATGCAGGGGTGGACCATGTGGTCCTATATTGAAAACTTTTTGATCTGGTAATGGGCGTCAGTGCACCCAGATATTGTGCCTTTAATGCCAGGCCATCAAGTATCATCATACAGTAACCCCTCTGTGGTATTGTGGAAGAGTGCAGGGGTGGACCATGTGGTCCTATATTGAAAAGTTGTTGTTTTTTTAATGGGCGTCAGTGCAGCCAGATATTGTGCCTTTCATGGCAGCAAGTGCCTTCACACCGTAACCCTTTTGTGGTATTGTGGAAGAGTTCAGTGCTGGAGGTTTTGTGAATGCAGAAGAGGACATCCCCTATCTATTCCATTACTTCAGCATCAGGGGATTGATAGCTGCTGATCCAGGACTGATTCATTTTTATAAATGTCAGCCGGTCTACAGAGTCGGTGGACAGACGCACTCTTTTGTCTGTGACAAAACCTCCAGCGGCACTGAGCATCCTTTCAGAAAGCATGCTGGATGAAGGGCAACCTAGTAGCTGCATAGCATATTGGCTAAGTTCTGGCCAGTGATCCAATCTCAACACCCAGTAAGCCAGTGGATCATCTGCTGGAAAGGTATCCAGGTCTGCCCTAGCCCCTAGGTAGTCCTGCACCATATGGTGAAGACGCTGGCAATGGGTGCCTACATTTGACGTCCCTGGGCTTCGAGGACTAAAAAAATTAAAAAATGCATCAGTCAAGCGGCCCTAGCCTTCACCGCTATTCCTCTGATCACCTGCAGCCTCAGAACAGGGCCGGTGCAAGCATTTTTGTCTAGTCAGGCGAAGGTGCGTTTTGGTGCCCCCCCATCCGTGTCATGTCAAGCCAATCAGGATAGAGGTGCCATAATAATCTCTATATATGCACACATACATATATACACACTCTAGTGTCGCACCGATACCACTTTAAGACCGAGTACAAGTACCAATACGTTTTTTCAGGTATTCACCAATATCATGCCCACTCAGATACATATATACAGACCAGAACATGTCCAGATAAATATATATATACACACAGAGACCTCAGACCAGAACATGTCCAGATATATATATATATATTGCCCCCAGCTCACATGGATATATTTGCCCCAGCTCAAAAGGGTATATATATTGCCCCCAGCTCACATGGATATATATATATAGCCCCAGCTCACAAGGGTATATTTGCCCCCAGCTCACATATGGGTATATTTGCCCCCATCTCACATATGGGTATATTTACCACAGCTCACACATGGGTATATTTGTCCCCAGAGCTCACACATGGGTATATTTGCCCCAGCTCACATATGGATATATTTGCCCCAACTCACATATGGATATATTTGCCCCAACTCACATATGGGTATATTTGCCCCAACTCACATATGGGTATATTTGTCCCAGCTCACACATGGGTATATTTGCCCCCTGCTCACATATGGGTATATTTGCCCCCAGAGCTCACACATGGGTAAATTTGCCCCCAGCTCACATCATTCTTCCCCTCAATTAATTTCACCCCCTCAATTCATTCTCCCCTTCAATTCATTCTCCCCTTTAATTCATTTCATACCCCTGCTCACACGCGCACATCACCCCTGATCACACATCACCCCTGCACACACACACACACACACACACATCACCCCTGCTCACACGCGCACATCACCCCTGATCAGACATCACCTCTGCTCACACACATCACCCCTGCTCACACACACACATCACCCCTGCTCACACACACACATCACCCCTGCTCACACACACACATCACCCCTGCTCACACACACACACATCACCCCTGCTCACACACACACACATCACCCCTGCTCACACACACACACATCACCCCTGTTCACACACACACATCACCCCTGCTCACACGCACACACCACCCCTGCTCACACGCACACATCACCCCTGCTCAAACACACACACCACCCCTGCTCACACATCACCCCTGCTCACACACACACACCACCCCTGCTCACACATCACCCCTACTCACACACACACCACCCCTGCTCACACACACACCACCCCTGCTCACACATCACCCCTGCTCACACATCACCCCTGCTCACACATCACCCATCACCCCTGCTCACACATCATCCCTGCTCACACACATCACCCCTGCTCACACATCACCCCTGCTCACACACACACATCACCCCTGCTCACACGCACACATCACCCCTGCTCACACATCACCCTGCTCAACACACACACATCACCCCTGCTCACACATCATCCCTGCTCACACATCACCCCTGCTCACACGCACACATCACCCTGCTCACACGCACACATCACCCCTGCTCACACATCACCCTGCTCACACACACACACATCACCCCTGCTCACACATCACCCCTGCTCACACCACACATCACCCCTGCTCACACACATCACCCCTGCTCACACGCGCACATCACCCCTGCTCACACATCACCCCTGCTCACACACACACACATCACCCCTGCTCACACATCACCCCTGCTCACACGCGCACATCACCCCTGCTCACACACATCACCCCTGCTACACGCGCACATCACCCCTGCTCAGACATCACCCCTGCTCACACACATCCCCCTGCTCACACACACATCACTCCTGCTCACACATCATCCCTGCTCACACATCATCCTGCTCACACATCACCCTGCTCACACGCACACATCACCCTGCTCACACATCAACCCCTGCTCACACATCACCCCTGCTCACACACATCACCCCTGCTCACACACATCACCCCTGCTCACACACATCACCCCTGCTCACACCACATCACCCCTGCTCACACACACACCACCTGCTCATACATCACCCCCTGCTCACACACAACATCACCCCTGCTCACACGCACACATCACCCCTGCTCACACATCACCCCTGCTCACACACACACACATCACCCCTGCTCAACAGCACACATCACCCCTGCTCACACGCACACATCACCCCTGCTCACACGCACACATCACCCCTGCTCAACACACACATCACCCCTGCTCACACACATCACCCCTGCTCACACATCACCCTGCTCACACACACACATCACCCTTGCTCACACAAACAACATCACCCCTGCTCACACATCACCCTGCTCACACACACACATCACCCCTGCTCACACACACACATCACCCTGCTCACACGCACACATCACCCCTGCTCACTTGCACACATCACCCCTGCTCACACACATCACCCCTGCTCACACACATCACCCCTGCTCACACACACACACATCACCCCTGCTCACACACACACACATCACCCCTGTTCACACACACACATCACCCCTGCTCACTGACACACCACCCCTGCTCACACGCACACATCACCCCTGCTCACCACACACACACCACCCCTGCTCACACATCACCCCCTGCTCCACACACACAACCACCACCCCTGCTCACATCACCCCTGCTCACACACACACCACCCCTGCTCACACAACACCACCCCTGCTCACACATCACCCTGCTTCACACATCACCCATCACCCCTGCTCACACATCACCCCTGCTCACACATCACCCCTGCTCACACATCACCCCTGCTACACACATCACCCCTGCTCACACGCACACATCACCTGCTCACACATCACCCCTGCTCACACATCACCCTGCTCACACCACACATCCCTGCTCACACATCATCCCTGCTCACACATCACCCCTGCTCACACGCACACATCACTGCTCACACATCACCCCGCTCACACACACACACATCACCCCTGCTCACACATCACCCCTGCTCACACACACACATCACCCCTGCTCACACATCACCCCTGCTCACACGCGCACATCACCCCTGCTCACACATCACCCCTGCTCACACACATCACCCCTGCTCACACCACATCACCCCTGCTCACACACACACACATCACCCCTGCTCACACAAACAAACATCACCCCTGCTCACACATCACCCCTGCTCACACACACACACATCACCCCTGCTCACACAAACAAACATCACCCCTGCTCACACATCACCCCTGCTCACACACACACATCACCCCTGCTCACACGCACACATCACCCCTGCTCACACGCACACATCACCCCTGCTCACACACATCACCCCTGCCTCACACACACACATCACCCCTGCTCACACATCATCCCTGCTCACACATCACCCCTGCTCACACGCACACATCACCCTGCTCACACATCACCCCTGCTCCACACACACACACATCACCCCTGCTCACACATCACCCCTGCTCACACACCACACATCACCTGCTCACACATCCCCCTGCTCACACGCGACATCACCCCTGCTCACACATCACCCCTGCTCACACACATCACCCCTGCTACACACACATCACCCTGCTCACACATCATCCCTGCTCACACACTCATCCCTGCTCACACATCACCCTGCTCACACGCACAGATCACCCCTGCTCACACGCACACATCACCCCTGCTCACACGCACCATCACCCCTGCTCACACATCACCCCTGCTCACACATCACCCTGCTCACACATCACCCCTGCACACAACATACCCTGCTCACACACATCACCCCTGCTCACACACATCACCCTGCTCACACACATCACCCCTGCTCACACACACACACCACCCCTGCTCATACATCACCCCTGCTCACACACCATCACCCCTGCTCACACGCACACATCACCCCTGCTCACACATCACCCTGCTCAACACACATCACCTGCTCACACGCACACATCACCCCTGCTCACACGCACACATCACCCCTGCTCACCGTACACATCACCCCTGCTCACACGCACACATCACCCTGCTCACACACATCACCCCTGCTCACACATCACCCCTGCTCACACACACACACATCACCCCTGCTCACACAAACAACATCACCCCTGCTCACACATCACCCCTGCTCACACACACACATCACCCCTGCTCACACATCACCCTGCTCACACACACACACACATCACCCCTGCTCACACACACCATCACCCCTGCTCACACAAACAAACATCACCCCTGCTCACACATCACCCCTGCTCACACACACATCACCCCTGCTCACACATCACCCCTGCTCACACACACACCACACATCACCCCTGCTCACACAAACAAACATCACCCTGCTCACACATCACCCTGCTCACACACACACATCACCCCTGCTCACACACATCACCCCTGCTCACACATCACCCCTGCTCACACACACACACATCACCCCTGCTCACACAAACAAACATCACCCCTGCTCACACATCACCCCTGCTCACACACACACACATCACCCCTGCTCACACAAACAAACATCACCCCTGCTCACACATCACCCCTGCTCACACACACACATCACCCTGCTCACACGCAACATCACCCTGCTCACACGCACACATCACCCCTGCTCACACACATCACCCCTGCTCACACACATCACCCCTGCTCACACAAACAAACATCACCCCTGCTCACACACACATACATCACCCCTGCTCACACACACATACATCACCCCTGCACACACACACACCCACCCCCCATACACACACCCACCCCCCATACTCACACCCACCCACCCCCATACTCACACCCACCTCCCCATGCTCACACCCACCTCCCCATGCTCACACACACCCAATGCTCTCATTCACCCATGCTCACACACACAGACACACACTCCATGCTTACACACCCACCTCCCCATGCTCACCCCCATACTCACACCCCCTGCTTGCTACTTACCCTAGGATTCAAATCCCTGGCTGCCTCCATGGTTACAGCTCAGCTGGTCTCTCTCCACTCCCCCCCACCCTGCACGTGCTGGACACTTCCTGCACAGGAGCAGGGGAGGGAGGCTCTGCTAGCTGCTGTGAGGAGGAAGGGGGTGGATGGGCGGGGCCAGCATCTTCCCATGTGAGCTGTGGTCTGGCAGCCTCGTCTTCCTCCTCCTCTGCACCCCCCCCCCCGCAGGGCCTTTACTTCCGGTGCAGCGTGTGGGAGTGGGATCCCACACGCTGCCGGGTAAATGGGAAACCTTGTGCCTGATCCTTGCAAGGCCTCCGCTCACTGGGTGGTCCAGATTTTTCCGCCCCTCAACTGGCAGAAAGCCAGAATAGTAAGGCAGCCGCCTGTGCTGCCTTACACTAGCGCCGGCCCTGCCTCAGAAGCACGTGTGTCAGCACTTGGTAATCTAACAGTGCCTGGAGAGGTGTTACACAAGTTTCGCTTTAGAGTGTCCTCAAGTTTTTGTCATCCTGTGCTCCCTCTGTGCGGGCAGGATGAGCTCTGCAACTTTCCCCTTGTATCGTGGATCAAGAAGGGTTGCCAACCAGTAATGATCCCTCTCCTTGATAGCATGAATCCTGGGGTCCTTTAGCAGGCTTTGCATCATTAGGGAGCCCATGCAGCGTAGGTTGGAGGTGGCATTAGCTGCCGAGTCTTCCTGGTCAATGAGGATGACCGTATCGTGCACTTCCTCCCCCAGCCACGCACAAGCCCTTCTGTTTCTGGACACACACAAACCCTGCCTTGAGGAATCCCCACCTTCAATGCCCCCACTACTTAAATAGTCCTCCTCCTCCTCATCCTCCTCCTGTCTGATCTGAGTAGGACCCGCTGGAATGCTGTCTGCGGAAAGACTTTGGCCCTGAGAGCTAGGGAAGGCCTCCTCTTCCTCCCACTGCTCTGCCTCTAGAGCCACATCTATAATTCCCCGCAGAGTGTGCTCCAGCAGGAACACTAAAGGAATTGTGTCACTGATGCATGCACTGTCCCTGCTCACCATCCTCGTTGCCTCCTCAAATGGTGACAGTACAGTGCATGCATCCTTGATCATTAGCCACTGCGGGGGGGAAAAAAAACCAAGTTGACCTGAACCTGTCCTTGTGCCATACTCACACAGGTACTCGTTGATGGCCCTCTGCTGCTTGTGCAGACGCTGCAGCATTGCTAATGTCGAGTTCCACCTGGTGGGCATGTCACAGATCAGACGGTTTGTGGGAAGGTGGAATTCTCTTTGAATTTCTGCCAGGCGAACGCTTGCTGGGAATGACCGTCTGAAGTGGCTGCAGACTTTTCTGGCCTGGATGAGAAGCTCTGGCAGCCCTGGGTACTTGGTTAGGAAACGCTGTACCACCAGATTTAGGACGTGTGCTAGGCATGGTACATGCGTCAATTTACCCTTGCGTAGGACGGAGAGAAGGTTGCTGCCATTATCGCAGACGATCATTCCCAGCTCAAGCTGGCATGGTGTTAACCATCTCTGCACCTGCCCCTGCAGAGCTGACAAAATTTCTGACCCGGTGTGGCTCCTGTCGCCTAAACAAACCAGCTCAAGCACAGTATGGCATCTTTTTGCTTGAGCCATTGCGTACACCCTGTCAGGCGTCAGTTTAACTGCCACTTCGCCAGAGACAAAGAAGGAGGAGGAGGAGGAGGAGGAGGAAGAGGTGGTGGTGGTGGAGCATACAGACCTCATACAAGCAGCTTTCTGGAGGCGTGGTGGATGAACAAGCTCCAGCACAGAGCCCCGTCTTGGATCCCTCCCAGCTGCAATCAGAGTTACCCAGTGTGCCGTGAAGGAAATGTAACGACCCTGTCCATGCTTGCTGGACCACATGTCTAAAGTGACATGCACCTTGCTGCTGACTGCCTTTCCCAATGACTGGATAACATTGTCTTCCACGTGCTGGTATAGTGCTGGAATGGCCTTGCGTGAAAAGTAATGGCGTTTTGGAACCTGCCACTGTGGTACAGCGCATTCAGCAAATTCACGGAAGGGAGCAGAGTCCACCAGCTGGAAAGTCAGCAGCTGCAATGCGAGTAATTTTGCTAAGCTGGCATTTAGACGCTGTGCTTGGGGATGGTTGGGACTATATTTTTTCTTTCGCTGCGGCAACGTAATCTGACTGCGTAAATCTTCAGCTACTGGGATGTCACATTGTGAGGAAGGACCTGCTGGTACATCCATTACTGTAGCATCATCCCTGTCGGTGGAGGTTGTAGGCAATTGCATGGCAGGACATACAGTGTGGGTAGAGACAGATGAGGAGGAGGAGGACCTACGCAAAGTTTTGCCCCAACGGGATGTGTGGCACTTGTTCATATGTCGCCTCAAGCACGTGGTACCCAAGTGTCCGGTGTTTATCCTATGCTTCAGCCTCCTCTGACATAGATTACAAACAGCAACGGTGGGGTCTGCTGCACAGTTCTTAAAGAACTCCCAGACAGCAGAGTTCCTGCATGTGTTCTTTGAGACAACAGCGCTCTGCACCGGAGCAGCTCTGACATGTGATGCCGTGGACTGGCTAGTGCTACGGTTGGTCACAGAGGATGTTGTGCCTCGTGTTTGCTGTGCCTCCTCCTCCTCCCCCTCCTCCTCACTTGATTCCTCAGTTCGATCTGGCACCCAGGTGGAGTCAGTGACCTCATCATCATCAATGTCATCTTCACCCCCTATCTCCTCGTCACTGGAGCCAACTTGGCAGTATGCTGCAGCTGCTGGGGCAACATGAGTGCCAGTTATTTGTGTGTCATCACTGGCACCCCCTTCCTCTAGGTTGATTATACTCCCTTGCTCAACCTCAGAGATTGAATCAGAGCACTGTAATTGCTGCGCATCCTCAAGCAGCATGTCGCTCTCATTGTAGTCAAACAATTCAGCTGACTCCTCCGTGTGTGATAGCGAGGCTACGGCAGGAGTAGCTGTGGACATGGAGGCTGCATTAGATGCTTTGGCAGCTGAGGTGGACTGTAAAGCACTAGAAGTCTGGCTGGCAGAGGACTCGGAGGATGAGGATGGCCTGGTTAGCCAATCCACCAAGTCCTCTGTATGTTGCTGCTGCTGCTTAAGACGGCCAGCACCAGTTAGAAAGGACAAGCGTGCCCCTGCAGAGGATGCACCACGTCCACCACGACCAGAGACAGTCTCCCGACACAGGGGCTGCTTGCCCTCTTATCTGTGGCTGGGAGCGTCTGCCTGTCCTTTTTGTTCTTTCAGACATGGTGAGTGATATATAGATTAATATATAAAGAACTCTGATTCAACTCTGGTATAAAGATTTAAATAACTCTGGTATAACTCAGTGAGACACACTGCTAGCTGGCAGCCAGTGACGAGACACAGATCACCTTAATTCCCAAGTGTTTTAAAGAAATTAGTGAGCCCCAAAATACAGCGTGGTACTGTTTGTATGATGAGACACGGATCACCTTAATTCCCAAGTGTTTTAAAGAAATTAGTGAGCCCCAAAAAAACTTGCTGACTGTGTGACAAGACACAGAAGATCACCTTAATTCCCAAGTGTTTTAAAGAAATTAGTGAGCCCCAAAAAAACTTGCTGGCTGTGTGACGAGACACAGAAGATCACCTTAATTCCCAAGTGTTTTAAAGAAATTAGTGAGCCCCAAAAAAACTTGCTGGCTGTGTGACGAGACACAGAAGATCACCTTAATTCCCAAGTGTTTTAAAGAAATTAGTGAGCCCCAAATTACAGCGTGGTACTTTTTGTATGACGAGACACAGATCACCTTAATTCACAAATGTTTTAAAGAAATTAGTGAGCCCCAAAATACAGCGTGGTACTGTATGTATGAAGAGACACAGATCACCTTAATTCCCAAGTGTTTTAAAGAAATTAGTGAGCCCCAAAATACAGCGTGGTACTGTTTGTGTGACGAGACACAGATCACCTTAATTCCCAAGTGTTTTAAAGAAATTAGTGAGCCCCAAAAAAACTTGCTGGCTGTGTGACAAGACACAGAAGATCACCTTAATTCCCAAGTGTTTTAAAGAAATTAGTGAGCCCCAAAAAAACTTGCTGGCTGTGTGACGAGACACAGAAGATCACCTTAATTCCCAAGTGTTTTAAAGAAATTAGTGAGCCCCAAAAAAACTTGCTGGCTGTGTGACGAGACACAGAAGATCACCTTAATTCCCAAGTGTTTTAAAGAAATTAGTGAGCCCCAAATTACAGCGTGGTACTTTTTGTATGACGAGACACAGATCACCTTAATTCACAAATGTTTTAAAGAAATTAGTGAGCCCCAAAATACAGCGTGGTACTGTATGTATGAAGAGACACAGATCACCTTAATTCACAAGTGTTTTAAAGAAATTAGTGAGCCCCAAAAAAACTTGCTGGCTGTGTGACAAGACACAGAAGATCACCTTAATTCCCAAGTGTTTTAAAGAAATTAGTGAGCCCCAAAAAAACTTGCTGGCTGTGTGACGAGACACAGAAGATCACCTTAATTCCCAAGTGTTTTAAAGAAATTAGTGAGCCCCAAAAAAACTTGCTGGCTGTGTGACGAGACACAGAAGATCACCTTAATTCCCAAGTGTTTTAAAGAAATTAGTGAGCCCCAAATAACAGCGTGGTACTTTTTGTATGACGAGACACAGATCACCTTAATTCACAAATGTTTTAAAGAAATTAGTGAGCCCCAAAATACAGCGTGGTACTGTATGTATGAAGAGACACAGATCACCTTAATTCACAAGTGTTTTAAAGAAATTAGTGAGCCCCAAAATACAACGTGGTACTGTTTGTATGACGAGATACAGATCACCTTAATTCACAAGTGTTTTAAAGAAATTAGTGAGCCCCAAAAAAACTTGCTGGCTGTCTGACGAGACACAGAAGATCACCTTAATTCACAAGTGTTTTAAAGAAATTAGTGAGCCCCAAAAAAACTTGCTGGCTGTATGACGAGACACAGAAGATCACCTTAATTCCCAAGTGTTTTAAAGAAATTAGTGAGCCCCAAAATACAGCGTGGTACTGTTTGTATGACGAGACACAGATCACCTTAATTCACAAGTGTTTTAAAGAAATTAGTGAGCCCCAAAAATAATTGCTGGCTGTGTGACGAGACCCAGAAGATCACCTCAATTCACAAATGTTTTAAAGAAAGTTGTAAACCCCAAAAAAACTTGCTTGCACAGTGACAAGACACACATCACCTAAATTCCCTGATATTTGGTATAAATGAGACCCAAAAAGACTTGCTGGCACAGTGTGACAAGACCCAGAAAATCACCTCAATACACAAATGTTTTAAATAAAGTTGTAAACCCCAAAAAAACTTGCTGGCACAGTGACAAGACACACATCACCTAAATTCCCTGATATTTGGTCGAAATGAGACCCCCCAGACCCCCCCAGTAGCGTGGCAGACCGGCAGTAAAAACACACACAACTATCTTCTTTGAAATCTCCTCTGAAATGCGTGCAGAAAGCCCTGCGTTGAAACCTTATATAGTGTGCTGCGGGACGTAGCTCTGTGAGCCCATGATTGGGCAAAATTTGATTGGCATAGTGATTGGCATAGTGTTCAAACAGCCTTGCACCAGACCTGTGGTCAGGTGCAAGGCTGTAGCCAATTACGAGCTTCAGGCAGTGGGAAAATGCATTGTGGTCCATTGTGGTCGAACATGCGGCGAACACCCGGAAATGTTCGGGGTTCGCGATCTGCTCGAACAGGCTAAGTTCGGGTCGAATCCCGAACCGTCCGAACCCGAACAGCTCATCCCTAATAGTGACAGGTTAAGGCGCGAAATTATTTCAGTGGTACACACAAACACCTTATAGGTGGCACGAACGGACTCTACACCCACACATGTCGTCCCTACTTTTGACACTAAGTAAAACATGCAGAGATAAAGAAAAGGAGGAGGTGTGGCGATACCCAGGGGATATAATCAAGGTACTTAACTCTTCACGGATTCCATATTTGCAGAGTTGTACCTTAAAAAGATATAAATGAAATGCAACATAGCGTAACTTTGTATGTAAAAGAAGAAATTTATCTTAAAGGTGAGAAGATTTCACTCACACTTTAAGGAGCCTATAATCCGACTCTGGTTCTGTCCGCCCTGGGTGAATTCTATATGGTCTCCCCACTGTCCTTCTTCCACTGGATCACTTCAAAAAATAAACCTCAGAAGCAGTAGAAAACATCATGGTGTAGAAAGAAACAAAAAGGCATAGTTAGCAGGAAAGTAAACAGCACACTCACACTTTTGGAGCCTCCCAGGCTCATGTTTCGTTGCCTGGGACTTGTTTTTTAGCCAGCACAACTCCTAAAAAAGCCTTTTGCAAACTCGTCTTGTGCAATGGTGAACATTTATTCCATAGAACAGTTCAAATAGAACAGTTCAAATATACATAAAAAATAAATACCGAACGTGTTTCGCCTGGACAAGTGAATCATTTGGCTTCCTCAGCAGTAATGATTAGCTAATCATTGTACACTTCTTTCCTGTTTCTTTAACTTTATTTTCTTTTTGTTTTCTTAGTTTAAATACAAATCATGAAAGGTTACATCCCCTAGGAAAAAAAATGGCAAGGCACTGCCCCATTTAGGCAAGCTTATCGTAAGCTTCTGTCGTTTTTCTACAAATCACAAATTTTTTTCAGAAAGTTTTTGAAGGAAGCAGGACACACCTGCATAATTAGTTATACAATGAGATATACATAAGCTGTCTACAGGTTCCCTATAATAGTAGTAATAGGGTAAAGGTACCGGTTGGATGCAGTAGAAGTAACATCACTGCTCTATAACCGTGGAGACCCAGGGCAAGACACCTATCGGTACAGACTTGCCTACCACACAATATCAGCTGTGGAGTTCCTTCGACCGTGGAGAAGTAAGTCAAAATACCATTCAGCACATCCCTCCAATACAACTGTGGAGAAGCAAGTCTCGACTTTATGAGAAGCTAGTTCATCCTAACCACCAGGTCTCCAATCTACAATCATGGAAAACTCGTCTCCAATCCCACTCAGAAGCTGCCACTAGCGAATGGTCTTGGGCAAGACACCTAACGATATGGATGCGTCTACCTCACAAAATACTTGTAAATCTCATAGATTGTAAGTACCCTTGGGAACATCCCATATCATCCATGTGCGGTATTCTATGGTAATTGTGGCGCTATATAAATAAAGGATAATAATATTTTTGTAATACGTTAATAAACCATATCATAAATGTCAAGGCTAGAAAATATATTTTATAATTTTGTTTGTGTTTTTAAAGTGTGGCATTGCACAGCTTTTAATGTTTGTTATGCAAACAGCAAACTAAATGCTGATTAAAAATTTTGGCTCTGTAGCAAAATTTATAAACAAGATATTTAGAAGGAATTGTGGAGAATAAACCATATTCCACAGCTGTGTATGACCTTCAAAGGAAAAGTTTGCCTCCTGAGTCTAGTGTATGTGGAATGAATTTAACATGCTAGTAAGTTTTACGCACACAAAGTGAAATAATTTGCATCCCATTCATGACAAGTACACAGATTAATAACTAATGTATTATTAATGTGCGTTTATTTCCTTGGCTGTATCCAATTTTATTGAGAGATGCATAATTAATGGGATATTTTAATCATGTTACAATAACAAAAGTTTCAAAAACCAATGTGCAATTGTGTTAGGTGTAGTCAACGATGTCTAGAGGGAAACATTTTCATGTCATCTATAAATAAATAATTAGAGAGACAAATACAGTTGTATGTCACTGGCCTTATTAAGGTAAAAGACATCTAGTATTCCATTAAACATCAACATGAGACTTAACAGGTTTTATTATTTTCCCTAACATAAAAAAAAAACATTAACCAGTTGTCCTGGAAGGCTTCTCTGGGCAAAACTCTTCTATAAATGTACCTCAGAACTAAGTTTATTTTTCATATGCTGCTCTCCGAGCAAGAAACATAATGGCAAAAGCTATTATCTAAACTATCCAAAAAGAAAAATAAGTTTGCATATTACATATGCCCATATTATACAGTGTGAATATATTCTTTACATTCAGAATATCTGTATTTTTATAGCAGCAATTAAGAACATAACGCTCAATTTAATTGTATCAGTGGTTTTATCCACTTTTTTTATTTAAAAATGGGGGGGCAAAATATCTCTGTTTATCAGGTGACAATTTCACGTCCAAAATCGAGTTATCTCGATCTTGCAGTGTAAAACATTGAAAAGCACTCTTTAGCATATCAAAAGACAATTTGGAGAAAATAAATACTTTGTTTTATGGCTCTCCAAACACACTGGAGAGACATAAAACCATCAAATAGTGCTCCAGTCCTCACTGTACCAAAAAGTTCAAATAGATTACTGCTGCATTACGGCAGCCAGGGACAGGGCAGAACACAAGGGGAGCTCTCTGGACACTGACTGCTGTACAGGGATAAGATTCAGGGTGTTATAATGTGTGAAAATCCCTGTACAGTACAGATATAAGGTGTTACTGTAATCTCCATATACAGTCATTATGCCACATACATATATTATTTTTATTTATTTATTTATTTTTATGCTGGCATTTTTTGGAAGCTGCATTACTAATAACCTCATTATGATCACTACAAATCTTCATAAGCAGGAGAAATTAACATTTTTATTATTTTTATTTATTTACAGTTACTGTAACAAATACAAAGGTATTTTCTGCCTGTATGATAATAATGCAGACCCTGTTTGAAATTGTGTAACATAAAGGACACTGTCTAGTGCTCAAAATCGTACATTTAAACAATATTTTTGACAGGATAAACAAATACATAAAAAATTTAAAATGAGCAAATTAACATTATTTAAATTTCTTAACTATATTAAAAAACTATATTAAAATAACAATTTCTGGGCAAAACTTCTATTTTACCCTATAGTTAATTATTAGCATCACATCCTATATTTCAAATAAATGTGTGGATAACATTTTTTAAAAAAAAATCACATGGTAGTGAAGGAGTTAATCAACCACAAACGAAAAAACAAAGTATGATTATTTTTTGATTAAAAAACCTGACGGTTAAAAGTCTGAAAAGGCATATTTGCAGTAAGTACTGCGTCGTGATAATGGAATGCAATACTTAGGGCTCTGTCACCTCCTTCAAGCTCACGTTAGCGTTCCCAGTCAGTCCGCACAGATCACCTCCGATTCGCTAACAGGTTAAAAAATCTGTTGGCGAAATGGTAGTAGAGCGTTTTAGCACGAGTTTACTGTACTTTGCGCTCCCCATTTTAAGTATAGGGAGCGGAAAGTGCAAGCCAAGGATCACAAGGTCCTAAGGCTAGATATTAAGAGCTGGCGCTAACATAAACGTTAACACCAGCTCTGAGCTGCTGCTAACTGATTGCACTGCTGCAAAATCAATTAGCAGCAGCTGAATCCCCTCCCAAAAATCAAATACTCACCTCTCTACCTGCTGCGAGAATGGCAGCTGGATCCGCTGCTTCTGGCTGCCGGGAGCAGAGGAAGACTGGGGGGAAAAAATTTCCCAGTCTCCCTCCGCGATCGCTCCTCCGACCAGCTGGATCTCATGAGATTGCGAGATCCTGTCGGTAATGTGACCTGGCAGGAGAAGCATCCATGGAGTCCGCAACCCTAGCAGCCGCTATGAGCAGTGGCGTAGCGTAGGGGGGCCTCAGGGGCAGTCACCACCAAATTTGAACCACTAATATTTTCCAACAGGGATCAGCAAGGTGTCAGCTCACAGACACTGGTGTACGTGAGAGGACCTTGGACGGGCAGCCTCCAGTTTGGCGGCGCCAGCGGTGACTTCGCAATCAGCATCCGGAAGGGAGGACAAGGACAGAATGTTCTAGTCCTGTCCTGACTCCTCCATATGCTGACATGAGTCACGTGAAGCAGCAGAGCATTATCCGACAGAACATCCTGTACCACGCTTGTCAGTCCCCCTTGAAGCCCTGTGCCAGCCCCCCCCCACTGCTGGCAGCCCTGCAGCCGCTGAACAGGAAGGCAATTGCCCTGCAGCATATTTAAAATCCGGTTTCCACTAAGCCCCCTGGACAGTTTCCTCCCCGGGCCACCCACAACTACATGCAGGTAGGCGACACTGTGTGACACCAGAGAAGCATAACCAACACACTGTGGTAGGGTACTGGGGGTACTTGGATAGAGAGAGAGATTGACTAGGGGTACTGGGAGAAAGTGGGGGTACTTGGAGAAAGAGTGACTAGGGGTACTGGGAGAGAGTGACTGGGGTACTTGAGGGAGAGAGGGACTGGGGGTACTTGGAGAGAGGGACTGGGGTACTGAGAGAGGGCAACTGGGAGTACTGGGAGAGAGTGACTGGTTATAGTATGAGAGTGGAACTATGCTAGGGTATACTGTGACAGGGTGACTGGTAGCAGTGGCGTAGCGTGGGGGCATGTGTGTTTAATTTTTTATTATATCAGTATTTTGTTAATATACAATACATTTGCTTGTGGGGTAAGGGGGTCAATACTCTACTGGTAGAGGGAATCAGGGTGTGTTACCGTGTCCACAGGTTGGGGGGGTGCACAATTCTTGCCTTGCCCTGGACGCTGACAACCCACGCTACGCCACTGACTATGAGTCAGGCTGCTGGACTCAGTGCCTGCCGCATAATCCTTTGGTGAAACCGGAATGCCAAGGGGCATTACGCACCATTCACTGCTGCGGGACAGCCTTCTTCAGCACCACCTGCCCGGCGTGAAAGGGCGTGATAAACCCATAGTCTGGTAAATTATATATTGTCATTTTAAGCAAAAGAATCCATTTCAACATCTCAAACCCACTGTACATACATGTTGCATTGATAACGTCTTTAAATATATATATATATATATAGCAGAACAGTCAAATAAATAACTAGTACAAGCTTCAGATTTTAAACAAATGATAAAACATTTTCCGTTGAATATAAAGCTATCACAGCACATCAGAAGACAAGAATTCCTATTTTAGAATAACATACATAGCCTCTCAATGTATGAAGAGAAACTGCTGTTGTTTTGACTACTTATAGAATTTTATTCATCCCAATAAATACATCACAGAATCCACCGAATTCAGTTTCTGTTGCATGTAGAAAACTAATTTAAATTGTCCCTAGGTGTCCTTGCAACATGAAGCTCTAGTTAGCATCAGAACACACCACTACATTTTTAGCTCCGTGTGCATGATGCCCAAGGTGCTAACACTTTTTAAAACCAGCAGGAGATGTGTCGACATCTCCCCAGCAGATTCTGCAGAGACCTGAACTGCAGTAACTCCTTTTAGCCAGCAGATGGAGACACCTGCCTGCCAAAAATGGCATTACAGTAAGGAAAACATCGGGAATATTCCAAAATATTTCTTAATGTATAATTAATTAAAAATAATTTCTTACAAAGCCACTGGTTCCCAACAATCTTTTTTTGGTAAAATCCCTTGATAGTGAAGAGGTTAAGCAGTTGTTAGGTTAACATTATGAGATACCTGGAAAATGTAATGGTTCTGTAAGAGGACATTTAGGCTGGGGTCAGACCAGCGCACTTTTAACGTGCGTTCTGGCGCACTTAATTACGGCCGCACTAGCAGCAAATGACGGGCAATGACGGCCAATATACGAAGTACGGTCGCACGAAAGTCCGGCCGCGCAACGCAAGTGGAAAACGAACGCATTTTTTCGAGAACGCCGAACCGCTAGTACGGACGTACTGAGTGCGCAGCTGCGGCATAGCGGTGTGTGTGTGTGATTTGGAGATGTCAGACCCTGCTAATGTCCAGCCTACATAACGTCCAGACGCAAAAAGAGTTTTATTGACGATCCGAAAGAAATCACGCACGAAAAATGCGCATCGTATGACCGTTTTCACGCATTCCGTGAAAAAATACGTCAATTCGTTCGGACGCACTTTTTTACGTTCGCGTGTAAAAATGCTTTCGTTTGACCCTAGCCTCACTAACCTCCGAATTGGCCCAAATTGCACTGGACGATTAATTTCACTGTTTGGTGCAATTTCGGACCAATTCATCATATTCAAAAATTAGGTGCACTTTGCCGCAATTCGGCAGCACCGAAATTGCCCCATAGAAGATTATTGTGTGTTCTATTCACACATAAAACCGTATTGCACTGAAATTATGACGAAATGCCCTGATTTTTAGTGTTTCAATTTGACAGGTTTAAACAGGCAAAACCCATAACTTTCAATGTAAAAAAAACATTTTTTTTTAAGTTAAAGGCTGTTTATTATTTAATTTTTTTCCAAAATTCATATTTTTTTATTTTTAGAACACTTTTTTGTATGTTTTTAGACAACATTGTTGCTTTTGTTATTTTTTAGAATATTTTTAAAACTTTTGTAACAGACCTTATTATTCTGTTTTAAAGGTCCTATTTTATTATTTGTACACATTTTATTGATTTATACTTTATACTCCTATTAGAATAGGAGTCTTCCTTTTTTTTCAGTTCGTAGGAATTCGCGATACTAATTCTGCAGTTATCTGTGGAATTTTTCAGTTTTTGTCACTGTTTGATAAATACTTTGGCGACTCCAATTTTGGCAAAACACGGTGACCATTCACTACATAGTGAATTCCCAGTATTTTTGGCAAAATGGAATCAGCAAATTGCGGCCAAACACAAAACACCAAAATTTCACGCAATTTGGGTGCTTTGTGAATAGACCCTTTAGTGTTATCACTCTTTGCAGTGCACAGAAAGGAGTCCTATGATGAATATGGAACAGCTGTCTGATTCCAACAGAGGTTCTGTCGCAATCAGCCAGCGCTGCCAAAATGCAGTTAAAATTAGAGTCAAAGTATCATCACCTTTTAGTTTCACTTAACATCAAAATTGAAAATAGATGACAAATGTATTATACAGTATTAAGGAAAATAATTCTTTACAATATTAACTGTCAGGGGTATTCAGAGAGAGGTGAAAACCAGGAGAATGACTGGAGAAGTCAAAATTCTAGGTCAAAATAAACCAGAAAATTTTTCCCATTTATCTCACTTTCCAAATAGTCTATTTGGTCTAGCTTGTTCTCTTCTCCTGCCAGTTCTCCTGGTTTTCACCTCTCTCTGAATAACCCTGTATATTTAAATCTGAGAATATTCTATGACTAAAAGTGAACGTATTCATTTTTATTTCATATATTTTCATCAGGTACAGTTGACACTCAAGATATATTCTACATGGCTATATAAATAGCCCATGATAAGTATATAGTAAAGGTTTCCTAAATGATGTTTCATCAAACTCTATTTAACATAGTTATTGTATCACAAATTCACTCTTATTTTACCTTCAGCATATTTGACTCCAAGAAACATTCTATAAATATGATTTATTTCCCCTCACAGCAAAATTGCCAATGCCAACAAAATATAGTTTTCCATTTACCCAAGCTTGATGAAAACCTCCATCCCATGTTTGTTATTGCTGTATTGTGCTTTTACATCTGTTGAACTGATAAGGCAGCATCAGATGAGTGATTTCCCCCCACCCCAAACAAGCAAACAGTACTCTGTCTTTTCCAATGCTTAGATGAGATGACATTCTGATGTGAGATTTTGGGTTGTATTCGCTTTTTTTCTCATTATATTTACAGAGAGATATATCTTTGAAAGATTGAAACTGTCTATAATGAATTGTATTAATTATGGCATATAACGTTTGGTACCATTTGGGAATTTTTTAATCAACCTGCTGTGCACATATTAAGGCTGGGGTCAGACCAGCGCACTTTTAACGTGCGTTCTGGCGCACATAATTACGGCCGCACTAGCAGCAGATGACGGGCAATGACGGCCAATATACGATGTACGGCCGCACGAAAGTCCGGCCGTGCAAGGCAAGTGGAATTTGAACGCATTTTTTGAGAACGCTGAACCGCTAGTACTGACGTACTGAGTGCGTAGCTGAGGCATAGCGGCGTGTTTGCGTGATTAGGAGATGTCAGACACTGCTAATGTCCAGCCAACATAACGTCCAGACGCAAAAAGAGTTTTATTGACGATCCGTACAAAATCACGGCCGAAAATGCGCGTCGTCTGACTGTTTTTGCGCATTCCGTGAAAAAATACGTCAATGCGTTCGGACGCACTTTTTCACGTTCACGGGGAAAAATGCTTTCGTCTGACCCTAGCCTTACACAGACATTGTGTTTTTTTTTTCAATTTATGATTGTACTAAATTACTTTATTTAATAATACATATTGCTTTTGTTACTAAAAATAAGTGAGGTTTGCAAAATACACATAAAAAGATGGTTATTGTAAAGGAAATCTCTCAGATTAGCCATTTCACTACCACGTAACTGAAAAAAACAGGTCACTCTGAATTTGGGGTACCCTCGTCTATGTCCAAGTCACCCTGTGCCTTTAAGGGTGTTTGTGTTATGCGTTAATTTGTATTGTTAGTACTGTTATTATCTACGTTTATATGTTACTGTTATCATTTCTAATAGCAATACTCTATGTCAGTACAGCTCTTTCAAACATCCCCTCCCCCTATAGAATGTTTTACAGCTGTGAGGGGTTTGAGTGGTCTTTGTTTGCAAAACATTCCTGCTATATCAGAATGTTGTGTTTGTACTATCTGTTACCCACCTTGTGATTGTAATCTTCCCTATTGCTTCATGTCTGCAGATTAAAATGGGCTATGGCTAGTGACTGGCTCACCTGAGCAGGAGAGAGGGGTACCAGGGTGTCATCTTCCATTGGTCTCTCCTTGTACTGTACATATTTGGCTCATACCGTATGTCACATTAAAACCTGTCTGTTTCACCCTACAAGGAGCTACGGATATTCACTGGATGGGCTTCAGGTCAGAATCAGCACACCTTTGGGATACTGATAAAGAGGGGAGCCATTCTGCATGTGGGTACCCATCCTGATCCCCACATTGCAACAATACTGTTAGGAACAATTGATTTAATTTTTTTGGAAAATCATTTTCAAAGAATTATTTGGGAATGTTCACAATGTATTTCTTACTGTAATAACTTATTTGTCAGACAGGTGTCACCATCTGCAGGCCAAATGGTGCTCCATACAGGATCAGCTGGGTAAAGGTCTGGAGATATTCTCCAGCTGCTCTTAAAGGGACATTACCACTTACATAAACTGTAGCTAGATTACGTGTGCATTACAAATAAATTCACCTTATAAAACACTTGCTGCTGTGTTTTATTTCTTTGTTTGAAGTAATGGCATGTAAAAAGGAAAAGTAAAATTAGCTTTTTTTCCTTCTGTTTCCATTGTGTGAATTTTTCCCATGGATGCAATATTTACCAAAATCTGTGCAAAAGCTTTACTTTACTGCAGCTGCTTATTTAATCTATAGTATTTAACAATTAATGAGGTGGAGGAGGGAATGTTTAGATAAGGTGATAGGAGGCTATTGTTCTCCAGGCTGAGATAAGAGATAACAGCTGAATGGGATAACACAGGGATCTTAGATTTCTAGTTTACCATAAAATGTCTAATCTGCCCCCTGGTGAAGTGCTATGAACGCATCTCACATAATACAATGGTTTGAGTGATAGACATACTCACTCCATTTTATGACCATTGCCACTCAGTGAGGAGCAAGTGATGGATAGATACTGGAGAGCAGTTTACAAATCTAAAGGTCACATAATGGATGCACACAGTGACACATAAAGAGTAAATATTCTGTAAACATATAAGAAAAAAACAAAGCACTTGTAAGATATCAGTAACATAAAATAAACAAAACAAGAACATTTCATTTTTTGGTGGTAGTGGCCCTTTAAAAAGTGTTAGCACCCCTGGTATCATGGCTAGCACCCCTGGTATTATGGCTAGGGTGCAAAAATGTTGGGGGCACATTCTGGAGCCCAAATGCAATTGTAATTCATTTATAACAACATATTTCAGTTTAAATGATACAGAATAGCCCCAGTTTCTGATAACACGATCCCAGGCTGCTGTTTCTGCTACTGCTGATCGTGTATACATGATCACGATTGTTATGGGGTTAAAATTTAGTATGATCTTCTCTAAACAACAATAATATATATGTCTTCATGACTATACGGTTTCACAGAAAATGTCTTAGATGTAATCTGAACGATTTGTTTAGACACAGATCTAACATGCGTCCTTTACAATTCTAATTGGACAGTAGAAACTCTGAAAGTGAATATCTCTACAGATTTACAATCAAACCTCTGTGAATCCTTATCACTTTGAATATTGGGCACATACCTCCCATATTTGTGAGTGTGACTGTTACACAAAATTGGCTTCTATTCAAACGCGATTGTTTAACAAAAGGGAAATCTAAACAGTGAACTTCAGAAAACGTCAGCAAACACTGGTTCTCTTTGAATAAACTCCTAGGAGGAGCTGGAAGCTGTGAGCAATGGCTTTCAGAATTATCTATTATTGACAACATCCAACAGTTACTGATTCAACGCTCGTAGCATACGTTAAATGCTAGAGATGATTCTGCTTTTGCTGAATCAGTTTCCACCAGCTATAACCCCCCAAAAAATTTCCCCCCAAAAAATCAAATACTCATCTCTCATCCTGCAACTAGAATGGTTGCCCGATCTGCTGCTTCTGGCCTCTGTGAGCAGAGTGAGACTGTGGAAAAAAAGTCCCCAGTCTCCAACCGCGATCACTCAGCCGACCTGCAGGACCTCACGAGAGACGAGATCCTGCCAGTCACGTAACTCGGCAGCAAAAATCTCCGTGGAGTTCTATGGACTCCATGGAGGGGATGATTGGGATGGTGCTTTAGCGCCATTCTGTGCACCCTGGACCCTAGCGGTCGCTATGGAGCAGGCTGCTGGACTCAACACCTGCCCCATAATCCACTGGGGAAATGGGGACGCTAAGGGGAGATTAAGGAACGGTAATATTCCCCTTAGCATCACCATTTTAGTGAGGGGCAGCTGATAGGGCCCATTGAAGGATACTTCCTCCACGTCCAGTCTATCTACATAAATGTTTTTTTGTGGGGAGACTTGAGCGTTTTTTTAAAAATTACTAACCTTCCCACTTTAGTTGCTCCACACAAATGATAATTTGGAAGTGTTGGACACATCATTTGACTCTTTCCGATGTAGATATCTAGATGAAATCAGTGCTGTGAACTCTGCCATTATTTCCTCTTGCCTAGCATTGATATGGTAACTCTATCTTCTTTTTTTTTTTTTTGAGAAAGGATTTTACCAGGAAGGATACATTGAGATTTATCTTGCTTTCAAGTATGTCCTGGGTGGCGAGTATGTGCCATTGGGTGTCTTGCCCAAGGACACTTACTGGAGAGGTGCTCTTACCGGGATTCGAACCTGTGTCTCCACAGGCTCCAGTCACAGAGCAGTGATGTTACCTCTACTCCACCCAGCTGTACCAAAACTCCATTCCATCTACTTCATTAATTTATTTTAACACCCTTTTGAGTTTTTACTTATTTTGCTTCATTATCATTGACTGTTTATCATCCTTGACCTAAATGTTTTGAAGATTGCCCACCTATCACTTTGTTGATTATATTTATTTTTTGTTACAAGCAAAAACTAGTTTTTACTATGTATCCTTGAAAATCAAAGAATTCTTATTAAAAAAGTCACTTGACCTTAGTGAAAGATATTAGATGCTCACACCATGACAAAAAGCAATACAGCTTCTTAAAAACTGAGCAAATATTGTAAAAGTGGTGTCAGCATAACGCCCAAATGCATTAGGTACCATTACTTCATACATATACCACTCAGGCATTTGTAAACTGCAGAAATAGTGATCATTTGTCATATTAGCAAACATACAAGGAAGCAGAATGGAGCCCAGGCAGAGAAATACACTTTCCATATTGAAGCTCATTCCTGAAGTATGAAATAACTTTGTATATGTTTTTATTTCTATGCAAAATGTAACCAGAAAAAAAATCACTTTTTGGGAGGATTGAAGAGATAAAGGAAACTGCAGTTTATGGGTTGTTTATGATGGCATTATCTATTTATTAAAAAATGTTTTCAATGCAATTTTCTGACCTAATTAAATTGCGTAGAAATGAAGAATAGAATGAAGTAATATAAAAGACAAACAAAGGTTAATCCCGAGTTAGGCTCAGAGTTCCAAACACAACCATAAATCATTTTATTTGCATAGCAATATATTGCTAATGTTTTGTTACTTCATTAAATTAATTTAGTTATATTTTTTCAACTTAATTTATCAGGCGTCAGTTTCTATTTCAGTAGTGTGCGCCAATAAAATCAGAGATGCATTTTTCCTTTGTGATTTGGGCCTCAATACATGACCTTTGTGCAGCCATCTGCCCAAAATACAGCATGAACTATTTTCTCTTGCTGTATGACTCATGTGTTATTGAGACACTTCGAGTTCTTCTATTGGCTTTTAAAACATTCTCCAATACACAAACCTCTTTGCTACCTGTTAATGTACACCAAATAACTGAATGGTACAGAGGTCGCTTACCGTTTTTTTGATATTGGTACCCAGGAACAAGTACTGGTTGAGGTTTTTCATATGAAGAATTAATTTTATTTAAATATCCTGAATATTCTACTAAGTGATGTTTACAATATTGGAATATTAACTATTTACCATCATTATCATTTAACCGTTTCTGTCCCTGTGGCGGGTGGGCCTGAATGCAACAAGGCAGCATAGCACGTCCCATTAGCATTTATGAGCCATGACAGTTCTGCCTTCCAGTTGGCGTGCTCAGGGGTGCCGGAGGAGGGGCCCCCAAAGCCGGTACACTACTATGCCCTGCTGGCATTAACGACCCCCCCCCGCCGGGTACAACCCACGCAGCGGTAAGTGATTAAGAAGATTTAAGAAAATGCATAAGTGGAAATGTGGATGCTGGAAAACAAGATGCCAATCAACAATATGACCGAGCCGGCCTTCAGAAAGTTTAAAAATGTTATTTTATTTTTTTAAAAGGAAAAATAATAATTTTTTCACAAAAAATAACAAACGTAATAGTTTTTGTCAAATTAGAGGAGAAACAAGGTGACGGCAAATATAAATGGAGATTTTACGTGTATAAGGAAGGAGATGGAAGAAAACATGATAAGGAGTATACATGTGCATTCGTTTTAGTACTAAAACGATTTAGTCCGAATTTTGGGATAATTTCGTTTTCGTATGACTCAAGAGAAACGAAACTGCTCAGTACAAAAAATGAAAGAAACTAAAATAAAATGCATTACATTTTAGTTTCAGTCCATTTTGTGATATTACATTGATGAAAAAGGCTAGGGTCAGACGAGCGCAGTGCGAACGCGCGTGCAGGCGCACTTAATCACGGCCGTAGTAGCAGCAAATGCCAGGCAATGACGGCCAATATACGAAGTACGGTCGCACAAAAGTCCGGCTGCGCAACGCAAGTGGAAAACGAACGCATTTTGTCGAGAACGTAAAACCTCTAGTACGGTTGTACAGAGTGCGCTGCGCCCGCTAGAGGCGTGTGTGCGTGAATTGGAGATGTCAGACACTGCTAATGTCCGGCCAACATAACGTCCAGATGCACAAAGTGTTTTATTGATGATCCGTACAAAATCACGGATGCAAATGCGCATCGTATGACCGCTATCGCGTATTCCGTGAAAAAATGCGTCCATTCGTTCGAACGCACTTTTTCACAGACAACGCGAAAATGCGTTCGTCTGACCCTAGCCTTAAGGAGACCAGCAATGAAGAGCGAACATCCGAAGTTCTGCACCCTCCACATGCCAATGCAGTAGGATGTTCTATACAGAGAGGGGTATTAATTAATGCAGGTGGATGTTGTAAACATAATACAGAGAGGGGTATTAATTAATGCAGGAGGATGTTATCTACATTATACAGAGAGGGGTATTAATTAATGCAGGAGGATGCTCTAAACATTATACAAAGAGGAGCCTTTTTTTTTAGCCCTTTAAATCCAGTGGCTGTGAGCGCTGAGATCGGCTACTTGTTACATTATCTCTCAGTACAATGTATCAGGCTCAGCTGTTACAGTAACGGACTGTAACAGCGCTCAGAGATTCAGTAGAACAAGGAAATAATATTGTTCTAACCTCTTATATATAAAAATATTATTTACTAGGTTTACTGAAACTCTGAGCGCTGTGATGAGCAGCAGTCAGTTACTGTAACAGCTTTGCCTGACACGGGGCAGTATTACAATGTTGGTGCTAACTTAACCAGAGCTGTTGTAAACTGAAAACCTCCATAGGCTATAATGGCTCTAGGAAGTTTACAACAGCTCTGGTTAAGTTAGCGCCAACTATGTAATATGGCCCACATTGTGCTGAGAGTGAGAGATACTGTAACAAGCAGCGATCTCAGCTCTCTGAGGAGCCACTACAATAGTAATTGTATCCACTGGTTTTCGGATGAATGAAATTAGTTTTCATACTAAAGAACTGAAAACGAATTTCTTTAGCAACTAAATCAATTGCACTTTAGGACTAATCCATGAGTTCAAAACGAAATTTTGTGCTATGCACATCTCTAATAAGGAGTTGGTATGGAAGAAAAGAAGGGATATTGAAGGTGGTAACCTGACCTCAGTGTCCCTTTCCTTTTATTATGTCAAGAGTGTCCAAATACACTTAAGAGGTTATTTAGAGAGCATCGAAATTTCAGCAAAAGTTCGGTGCTTATATGACGCACTTCCATGCACTTCGTCGATTTCAGTTTGCCGACCCTGTGGTGAATTCAGGATTCACCTCCAGATTCCCAAAATGCCCCAAATGAGATCCACTGAAATTTTGCTGAAATTTTGGTCCTCTCTGACCCCTGAACAGAGCACCGTATGCTGCTGAACTGACCACGCACACCACCAAAAGCAGCCGAACTGACTGCCTCACGCCGGCTTACAGCCGCCTAACAGAGCTGACCAGGTAATAGAAAAAAACAGAACTCTGATATTTTAAAAAAACTGTTCAAAACAATAAAATGCATGAAAATGTATGGAAATAATAAAAATAGGCTCTTTAGAAAATAAAACGGTCTGTTACAGAATTTTAAAAAAATGTGAATCAAAAATTTTGCCTTAATAATCCAAAAAATACCTAAATATTCTACAAAATTAATAAAAATACTTTTTGCTGCAAATGAAAAGAATAAATGGTTGAATGAAAAAATGTATAATATATATATTTTTTACATTGAATCCTATGGGATTCACCCGTTTAAACCTGTCGAACTGAACCATTGAATATCTGGGCATTTCGCCAACATGTCGGTGCAGTTCGGCGTTCTCTGAATAGATTAACCATTACTTCTCTATGCGACAATTTTACTGTAGCCGAAGGATGCCAAATTGCAGCGTTCTGAGGCGAACTGCATAGTATTTTTCTGGCAATTCGTCAATATTTGGCGAATTGACAGCTTTCTGAATAGCTGAACTGCTATGGAACGGCACCGTTCGGTGCAATTCGGTGGCAAGTTTGGCTCTTATTAAATAATCCCTTTATTAATGTATTCACTCACAGAAACAAAGTAGATCAGTTCCAACAAAACTAGTGTGCTAACTCATGAAGATTACCCATGTGAGCTTGGGGCAATTATTTCCATGTTAGCTGGGGCAAATATACCCATGGGAGCTGGGGCAAATACAGTTGTGTTCAAAATTATTCAACCCCCAATGCTGTAAAGGGTTTTAGGGAATTTAGGGAACATTTGTAATTGGATTCAGAATGAAATCCTACAAGGACTTTTTAAAGAACCATATGCAACTAAAATGACATCAATTGGTTTTGTAATACAGTAGTAAATGTTTCTTTTGTGAATTCTTCATTGACACAATTATTCAACCCCTTAAAGACCACCACTCTGAAGAACAGAGGTTCATTCAAGTGTTTTCAATCAGGTATTGAAAACACCTGTGGATGTCACGGAGCAGCAATAAAGCATAATAAGCACCAATTAGGCAGCTTTAAAATGACTGATACTCAGCTCCTTCTAGACATTTACTGGTATGGTTACAAACATGGTGAAGTCAAGAGAATGGTCCAGGAAGACAAGAGAAGAGGTGATTACTCTTCACAGGAAGGGCAATGGCTATAAGAAGATTGCAAAGATGTTAAACATACCAAGAGAGACCATAGGAAGCATCATTCGCAAATTCAAGGCAAAGGTCACTGTTGAAACGCTACATGGTCTTGGTAGAAAGAAGATGCTGACTTCGACTGCTGTGCGCTACCTGAAGCGTAGAGTGGAGAAAAGTCCCCGTGTGACTGCTGAGGAACTGAGAAAAGATTTGTCAGATGTGGGTACTGAAGTTTCAGCTCAGACAATATGGCGCACACTGCGTAATGAAGGCCTCCATGCCAGAACTCCCAGGCGCACCCCCTTGCTGTCTCCAAAGAATAAGAAGAGTCGACTGCAGTATGCCAAAAGTCATGTGGACAAACCACAGAGGTTTTGGGATAGTGTTCTGTGGACTGATGAAACAAAATTAGAACTGTTTGGGCCCATGGATCAACGCTATGTTTGGAGGAGGAAGAACAAGGCCTATGAAGAAAAGAACACCTTGCCTACTGTGAAGCATGGCTGGGGGTCAATCATGCTTTGGGGCTGTTTTGCTTCTGCAGGTACAGGGAAGCTTCAGCGTGTGCAAGGTACCATGAATTCTCTTCAGTACCAGGAGATATTGGATGACAATGTGATGCAGTTCGTCACAAACCTGAGGCTTGGGAGACGTTGGACCTTTCAACAGGACAATGATCCCAAGCATACCTCCAATTCCACTAGAGCATGGTTGCAGATTAAAGGCTGGAACATTTTGGAGTGGCCATCGCAGTCACCTGACTTAAATCCAATTGAGAACCTCTGGTGGGACTTAAAGAAAGCAGTTGCAGTGCGCAAGCCTAAGAATGTGACTGAACTGGAGGCTTTTACCCATGACGAATGGGCGAAGATACCCGTAAATCGCTGCAAGACACTTGTGTCAAGCTATGCTTCACGTTTAAAAGCTGTTATAACTGTAAAAGGATGTTGTACTAAGTACTAAGATTGAATGTCACTTGGGGGTTGAATAAAACTGATAATGATGTGAGCACAGAAAAGACATTTGTGGTTATTTCATTATAAATGTTCTGTTATATTTGTCTGACCTACACGTGCCTCTTTGATTTAATTGTAAGCAAGATGACTGAATGATCAAAATCAATGTCAAACTGGCCAAAACACTCAATTTCAGTGGGGGTTGAATAATTTTGAACACAACTGTATACCCATGTGAGCTAGGGGGCAAATATACCCATGTACGCTGGGGCAATTATACCCATGTGAGCTGGGGCAATTATACCCATGTGAGCTGGGGCAATTATACCCATGTGAGCTGGGACAATTATACGCATGTGAGCTGGGGCAAATATACCCATGTGAGCAGGGGGCAAATATACCCATGTGAGCTGGGGGCAAATATACCCATGTGAGCAGGGGGAAAATATACCCATGTGAGCTGGGGGCAAATATACCCATGTACACTGGGGCAATTATACTCATGTGAGCTGGGACAAATATACCCATGTGAGCTGGGGCAATTATACCCATGTGAGCTGGGGGCAAATATACCCATGTGAGCTGGGACAATTATATGCATGTGAGCTGGGGCAAATATACCCATGTGAGCATGGGGCAATTATACCCATGTGAGCTGGGGCAAAGATACCCAGGTGAGCTGGGGGCAATTATACCCATGTGAGCAGGGGGCAAATATACCCATGTGAGCTGGGGCAATTATACCCATGTGAGCTGGGGCAAATATACCCATGTGAGCTGAGGCAATTATTCGGATGTGAGCTGGGGGCAAATATACCCATGTGAGCTGGGGGCAATATATATATCCATGTGAGCTGCTTTCATTTCGGCAAACATTCATGCACACCTCACTTAACAATAGACTGCCCTCTTGGCAGGCTTTCCACCTAGTTGACATTAAAGTGGTAGCCAAGCTAGGTTATGCGGGTTCAATATAATAATTGTAGCAAATGTCATATATTTTGATTTTAAAAGTAATATATGGCTGCAAAACATGCTTTACAGTGTGTAGACCAAATGTGAACTCAGTCTCCCTGACCAAAAATAGTGGAGGAACTGGGTTCCCAATAAACCTGACTGCTGGATAAAGAGATATAAACAATTAAAAATAGGTTCTGAGGAGGACAAAAAGTGTGATTAAAATCTTTAGCTACACGTGAGTAAATTTTGTATTGCTGGACCTACTATGATGATGATGTTCATCCACCGTATTCGAAGAGGACCTTCACATCTAACAGGTTGTGGGTTGTCCACGGTGTGTCCGAAGATGGCTGGTAAGGCCTATACATGCACGGAATGTTCTGCCACATGTCGAACAGACATTTGTAGGTACTCCTGTAGCAACATTTGCAGCTTTTTCCGAGGTGCTCGTTTCCCTTCTACCAACCAATGCTTGAAGCCACCTACTTTGGCATTGCACAGACTGCAGACAGCATTTAGTTAGATACAAACGATGAGAGATTGTGGACCTAGTTTGTCTTTTATATTATTATTGTTGTCATCATTTATATAGCGCCAACAGTTTCCGCAGCGCTTTACAATAACCAAAGGGAACGAGATACATATAAACGGACATAGGATGGAAACAAGAGGTGTAGAGGGCCCTGCTCATAGGAGCTTACAGTCTAGAGGGATTGGGGTTGAGGAAGACAAGAGGAATTGCACTAGATAGCAAGATCATTAGTGCCAGTGGTTTGGAACGGTGGGGCAATAGAAGCGGCTACAATCAAGTGTGAGTAGGTGAGCAGAGGGATGAGTTGCATCAGTGATGTGATATGCTAATCTGAAGAGATGGGTTTTGAGGGATTTCCTGAGGGCCTGAAGGTCAGGGGAGAGTTTGATAGGGCGAGGCAGGTCCCTTGCTGCACTAGAAGAAGTATGAGCAAATGATATATCTTTCTCTGTGATATATTCAGACACACACACATTCCTAAGAGTAAGTACTAAGTGCTGTTGATCCACATTATTATACTTAACACTTCTTTTACAAAACAGTTACATACATTTTCTTAATTGCAACATTTTAATTTTTTGTCATTTTATGTTAACATTCTCCATCAATTCCAGATGGTGCTTTTGATTATTTTTGGAATGTTTCGATTACTTCTTTGAAAACATATCTTGCTTTCCTGTCTGTTTCTGCTGTTTATCATCTAACACATCTTCCTTGATTCGGTATAATCTATTAACTTTATTTCAACTAGTAAGAAATCTGTAAACCCTCCTTATTGCTCCTAACAAATAAGTACATATGACATCATAAGTCACTGCCGCACACAAAAGCTTTCTTTTTTCCCCCAAATGGACATGCTAACATCGTTGCTGTAATTGTACATCATGCTTTATCGGATGTAAAACAGGCTTGAAGAAGAAAAATCTGCTTAGAGAAAGAAAAAATATATAGTTTAAACCTATGAGTAACAAGAACATTAATAATGACAAAAAAACTGCTACTTTTTTTTCTAAAAAGATTGAATTATTAGCAGTTTTATTAATAGTCCCTTTTCATGTAAGGACACAGGAAAGTTAAGATAAAGATATAATCCTATTCATTAAGTTAAGAACGTGATATATCTTGACTCAGGAAATTAAGACATTAAAAATAGTTTTCTAATATGAATCAGCAGGAATTACTGAACTAATTAAAATCAGGTTGATGTTCCACACAATGAGGACAATTTGTCAAATTGGCACTGGCAGAACATTAGCTTAGTTATAACCTAAAAGTAGATTAAATATTCACCTTACTAGAGAAAGATGGAATTGTTCTTTTCATGATACTTATCCAAAGTGTTAGCAAACTCTTGAACAAAGTAGAGTAGTTTTATAACAAGAGGACAAAAGTGATAAAGCTCGTGTTAGAGGTCAATGAGGCAATGTAATGTTTTACTTACTATAACTAGATTAATATATATATATATATATATAAAACTAGGGTGTTATATATTTATAATTATTAAAATGATCAGGGTATTGTAAGATGTAATTATACCTTTATAATGGTCTAAAAAAAATTTAGACAATATTTTGAGGGTCTCCTCTCCTCTTCAGGTCAGAAGCAACAAAAGAAGAAAGGAGACTCTCAAAAGATTGTCATATCATTTGTTAGTCCAATATAAAATTTATCATTGCATCATGAAATACTCTGATTATTTCCTCATCTTCTAAACCAACAAAATTATATTTAAGCACCAACATATTCTGCAGAGCTGTACCTCAGGGGTCAGTACTTGGACCCATTCTCTTTAATATTTTTATTAGTGATATTGCAGAAGGTATTAATGGAAAAGTATGTCTTTTTGCTGATGACACAAAGATTTGCAACAGGGTTGACGTTCCTGGAGGGATCAGCCAAATGACAAATGATTTAGGTAAACTAAAAAAATGGTCGGAGTTGTGGCAATTGAGTTTTAACCCTTTCGCTGCTGAGGCTTTTCCCGCCCCTATGCTGAGGTCATTTTTACCTGTTTTGCGCATCATGTTTAAACGTGTTTTGAAGGCTTATTTTAGTATATGACCCAGACATATTATATATCGTTCTTTCCGTCAGACTCGGTAGATTCATAATATGTCATTATTATATGTATACGTTATGTCATGTCTGTATATTATAACAAAAAATGCAATAAAATATGTATTTTCAATAATTTACAATGTGTAAAGTGTTTTTTTCCACATTTTAACATGCGAGCAATTGCGGTTATATTTTGTATGGGGTGCGCTTGTTAAAATAATTAGAGATGGGGTCTCGTTACATTTTTTTTTGGGGAAAATGACACTATTTTTAACAAACGCACCGCATACAAAAATCGTTAGTGCAGCATCATTGTTCACATTATAATTGAAATGGGAACAATATTGCTGCATTAACAAACCAAAAAAAATAAAAAAAAGTGTTTATTTTTTTTTTTTATTTTTTTTTTTTAATTTTTTTTTATTTTTATTTTTCATTTTTTTTTTTTTTACAAAATTTTTCACTTTCATGTTTGGTATCGTTGGAACGGCCATGCTCTGGCCGATCCAACCATACCAAAATTTAACCCCTAGCTGCCACGGATCGGGAGACAGGGAGTTCATTGGAACTCCCTATCTCCACAGTTGGTGGCAGTTAGGGGTTAACTCTAGGACTGGCGTCATCGTGCTACGCACGATGACGCCAGTCCTCTGGGGGAGTTCCCGGAGGCTTGGCCGACATCCAAGATGTCGGCCAGCTCCGGGAAAGGATCGCGAACCGGCGCTTTTCAGCGCCGATTCGCGATCCAGCTCCCCAGGGGTTAATGCCAGGCATCATTTGGAAGGGCAGGCTGTGCCCTTCCAAATGATGCCTGGGTTAACCCCCGCAGAGCCGCCGATCGGAGGGAGAGAGGTCCGAAGGACCTCCCCCCCTCCCTTTCAGGCGCCTCCTCCGCACATGCGGGGGGGGTGCCTGAATTAGGTGTCATCGCGCCCCCGCGATGACACCTAATTCTGGCGGCTGCTGGTCCGGATGCCGGGCTGACATCCAGGATGTCAGCCCGCACCGGAGGGGCCAGCGATCGGCCGGAACCCGGCCGAACGCTGACCCCAATGGGAGGACGCGCTCAGCGCGTCCTCAGCACACCAGCGGGACTGCTGAGGACGCGCTGAGCGCGTCCTCAGCAGTGAAGTGGTTAATGTGGATAAGTGCAAGATAATGCACCTGGGGCGTAAAAACCCAAGGGCTGAATATAGAATATTTGATACAGTCCTAACCTCAACATCTGTGGAAAGGGATTTAGGGGTTATTATTTCAGAGGATCTAATGGTAAGTAGTCAATGTAATAGAGCAGCAGGAAATGCTAGCAGAATGCTTGGTTGTGTAGGGAGAGGTATTAGCAGTAGGAAAAGGGAAGTGCTCATGCCACTGTACAGAGCACCAGTGAGACCTCACTTGGAGTACTGTGTGCAGTACTGGAGACCGTATCTCCAGAAGGATATAGACATCTTAGAGAGAGTTCAGAGAAGGGCTACTAAAATGGTGTACGGCTTGAAGGAGAAAAGTTACCAGGAAAGGCTTAATGATCTTAACATGTACAGCTTGGAAAAAAGACGAGACAGAGGAGATATGATAGAAACATTTAAATACGTAAAGGGAATCCACAAGGTAGAGGAAGGGAGTATATTTAAAAGGAAACAAAGTAGCAAAACAAGAGGACATAGTCTTAGATTAGAGGGGCAAAGGTTTAAAAGTAACATCAGGAAGCATTATTTTACTGAGAGGGTGGTGGATACATGGAACAGCCTTCCAGTTGAAGTGGTAGAGGCCAAAACAGTAATTGAATTTAAACAGGCATGGGATAGGCATAAGGCTATCCTAAACAAAAGATAAATCCAGGTCAAGTATCCATGTAATTGGGCAGACTAGATGGGCCGAAAGGTTCTTATCTGCCGACATGTTTCTATGTTCTATGTTTCTAATTGGTAGAACGAAACAAATATGAAATTAACATTTGTCTTATGAAGACTGATAGGAAAAGAAGACCCTTTTCAAGAGCTTGCACTGTAAGTGGAGTGGGGTGACATACACAGGAGCGGTAAATAGCTGAGTATAAAAAGTTATGGTATGAATGGGGTTTGTCTAGGAGATAGGAGCAGTGCCCCCCCCCAGCTTTCCCTATCTACTCGTGTGTGGTGTGATGTTTATTTTCTAATGCTATGACGGATCGAAAATCAAACTTCTGCTTTTGACTATTTTTGGAATGTTTCGATTACTTCATTGAAAACATATCTTGCTTTCCTGTCTGTTTGTGCTGTTTATCATCTTTTTTATCATCAGTTTTAAAAGTGTGAAAGTGTAGCTTTACCCAGAGCAGAAGTTAACCCCATTCACACCCAAAATTGCGTTATCTCGATTTTGCATCATAATGCATTGAAAAGCACTCATTAGCATATCAAAAGACAATGTCCACACCTTTTTAAAGCAAGATTAGTGTGTCCCCTGTGGAGAAACAAAATATTTTGCTTTATGTCTCTCCAAGCACCATGGAGGGACATAAAACCAACTGCAAGTAGAAGCCCTAAACCTCACTGTAACAAAAAATTGAAATAGATTAATGCTGCATTATAGCAGCCAGGGAGAGGGCAGTATAAAGGGAGAGCTCTAGGGTCACTCACTGCTGTACAGGGGTAACATTCGGGGGGTTATAATGAGTGGGAATCCCTGTATAGTACAGATACAAGGTATTACTGCAATCTCCACTTACAGGCGTTATGTCACCTACATATAATATATTTATATTCTATTAGTATATTTGTGGACGCTGCATTGCTAATAATCTCATTCTAATCACTACAAATCTGGAGACCTGGCCATTTTTATTATTTATCTTTATCACAGTTACTGTATCTAGCACACAAGGTCTTTTCTGCCTGTATAATAATAATGCAGACCCCATTTGAAATTATATAAGATAAAGGACAACATCTAGAGCTCAGCATGTTACATTTCAACAATATTTCTATAGAGGATAAACGGATATACAGGAAAAACTAAAAATGAGCAAATTAAAATTATGCTAATGTTTTAACTCTCAGAATAAGAATTTCTGTACGCAGCTTCTATTTAACCCTATATTTAATTGTTAACTTCATATCCCATGTTTCAAATAACTGCTATGCTAACATTTTTTTTTAACAAAAATAGCTTGGTATTGAAGGGGGACATTGATAGAAGGTTGTGGGTTACTTAAGGTTTCGGGGCCCCTGCCTTCAAAATACTGCTGACTGTAATTTCATGATCAGTCTAGTTTTGACATCAACTTTCTAAATGCATACGAAAAAAAAATCTGTTCTATTGAAGACATATTTACATAGGGGGTTAGGATATGTTACATCTTTGTGTTGGTTAACTACAGATATGTTGCATTCCAGTGTCGTCCAGACTCTACCAATGTCGATTGACAACCTTGTGCCGTAATGAGGAGCCTAATAGATCCCAGGTGAGAACACCAGTATGACACACATCTGTAAAGAAGCAGGAGGACCAGTACTGTATGACATCAACAAGGAAATGAACAAAGGGGTAACAAAGAGTACTGCCTAATGAGGATTATTATGGGCTCTATTAACTACCGTACTTCGCGCAAACGTTAACGCGTGTGCAAAAACACATTAACGCGAGGGTAAAAACCCTTTGCGCAGAACGTCGTATTACAATGTCCGCGCAAAAAATGGGCGTTAACGTCTACCGCGGGTGAACCTGTGTGAACCCTTTGCGAGCGTAATGTACGTTGCGCGTCCTATACTTAACATTCTGAGCGCAAATGCATTTGTGCGCTGGTACGCGGATGGTATTACAATCTATGCGCAAATTTTAACGGACAACGTTTGCGCGCATTATTTTAACGTCTTTTAAAGACTGGTGTTAATGGCAAATCTGAACGTCCGGGCCAAAACCAAATACACCAGCCCGAAAAAAAAAATAAACAGCAATGTATAGTTACACATTCTACGCATAGCCAAACAATAAAATTGAGAAGTTGTGCGTGTTTTTATTATTGCTGCAGCATATATACTCAGATTGATTTTGACAGGCGCAAAAACTGAACAGGAGACAATTGTGGTTCTTATTTCTGATTGGCTGAATCGCGTTAAAAAACAGTCGGCACACCGATTTCTGCACGCAACGTTTTGACGGAGGAAAAAATGCGCACGGATTGTAATACCAGTGTTAATTTTTGCGCGTTAACATTTAACGCTTTTGCGCAATGAATTTAACAGAGCCCTATGCGTTTTAATATTAGCACTCTGATTGCACAGTGCAGCTTCTCCTGCTGCTGTTTGGATACCCCTTTTGTGTAATGCTGGCGTTTCTCAGTTTCCGTCAGTGTTTGCAAGTTCAGCAAACACCAGCTCTCTTTGTGTAATCCCCTAAGTGCAACAGACATAAACTGAATATCCACAAAATATAAATACAATAAACAAATAAATATGTAGCAGAGCTTTTTCTAATATATGAGATGAGATTTTCTATATTAACAGGTGTTACATATAAATCAATTCTTCTTTCATATCACACCGATATCCACTGTTTGTCAGGTTTTACTCTTTTAAATTCGTTTTCATAGTCGATTTATCTCTTGAGACAACTTCTTCTGTTGAGGGACATCAATCATAACAAGTTCTAATATCTGCAGTTGTGACCTATAGACCTCAAAATACTTATACATTGTCTTGATGTTCTTCTTTCTGGAATCATTCCTACTTATTGTCAACCTTTTCAAAACTCAGGTCACTTTATTTCACGTCTGCCTACAAATTTCTTTGAATTGCTGCTGCAGGTTTGGTGCCTGTACGTGATTCATTGAGGAGCTGTGTAATGTAAATTTCACCTACTTTGTCAAAATCAATAAAAGGTTATACATATAACATTGTAGTTCTTATTAGATGAATTTTACAGGTTTTGAAGTATAAATTACTCCCAATGAAGAGAACGCGCAATTGACTTTCATAGCAGAGCATATTCCTCTAGATTTCTAAAGCATTGTTTTCTTTGTATTCATAAAAACATAATATGTATATATTCTGTTGCTACATTTCATTGTCATCTGTTTGCTGGGACTTAAACGGTTAAACTTTTTAAATTAATGCAAACATTTTGACATATTGATTTACATTTATTACAATAATATTAACCCTTTTGCTGCTGAGCAATTTTAGGCCTGTGTGCTGAGGTCATTTTTACCTGTTTCGCTCATCATGTTTTTTTTTTTATATTTCAAAGTTTTTATTTTATAACATTGTCATCAATACAACTAACAGTAAACGGCCGCGCAGGGCCACAGCAGGCTAGTCAGCAGGAAATCAACGCAGATAAACATCCCCAAATAGGGGGGTCTCATCAAAATAAAAATCAAAAATTAGTTTGTCAGCAGGAAACATTGCATCATCACAAGGAATTATGTTCACAACGCTATCAAAAAGATGGTAATCCAAATAACAGAGAGGGGAAAAAAAAGAAAAAAAAAAAGGGGGGGGGGGGGGGGGGGGGGGGGTGAAAAATGGCAAAGGCCATTGCCGTGACGCTCCTGGCACGCTCCTGAAGGAGGCCATGGAGGGACAATGTCACGGGGCCTAGGACCCTAAGGGCCAATCATAACGCAAAGTCATGGTGGCACGCCTCAGGCCTCCCAGTAATGCCAGAGAGAGAAAAAAAAAAAAAAAAAAAGGGGGGAAGGGGGGTGGGGGGAGTGGATACACCATCTTCTGCAGTGCAAGTCTTTGGGGAATAACATGAGAGAGAGAAAGAAGAAAAAGAAGGAAGAAAAAAGAAAAGAAAAAAAAAAAAAATTAAATAAACATCCCCAGATAGGGGGGTCTCATCAGATAATAATACACATATATAAGGGTATCACCGCTAGATCACAAAAAGTAAAAATAAAGAACTCAGTCCGCAGTATGCTTCATAAAGGGGTAAACTCACAAAATGACAAAATAATTCGCGTGCACAGCATTAAAAGGGAACATCAAGAACCTGGGACAGAGGACAGTCCAGTGGGGTGGGTTACCGGGCCAGACAGGCAGACATCCGTCGAAAGGCAGACCCCTTCAGCCTGTATCTCGCCACAAAGTGGAGCCATGCGCTCCATCGGCTCCAAACTGTCCGCAAAATGCCCTCTGCCTAAGAGGGACCGAGGCCCCCGGTGCAACGCAAGGGAGGCCCTGCAAAACCCTAGAGCCCTCAATCTCACAACAGGGACGGCGGTCTTCTTCCTTCCTCGAAACCTCCATCACCCCTCCAGCCACAACACTCTGCCGGGAGGATCCTAGCCGCATGGCGGCGGACAGTCCACGGACGGCGGACTGCGTCATCCCCGCCGACCGAGAAGGAGCCACAAAGATCGCTGCAGCTATCACCGGGTCGTCCAGCACCCCACAATCGGCTGGCTCCTCTTCTTCTGGAAGGTAAGGGACGTAATTTTCTTCATCCAGACCGCTCAATTCCGCACCGCAGAACCCGTCAGCCATCTTAAATCGCCAGATATCTACCATCTCAGCCGCTGGTCTCGCAGGCCTAGGTCGCAGGTCCAACATCCGCAGGCGTCCACCACTCCCGGTACAACTCCCCGACGCAGCCGCAGTAGGCAAGCAGGCCGCAGCCGCACTGGATCCCGAGGTGGCCTCCGTCCTCTCCGTCTCTCTCGCGTTCGTCGCCTCCCTGCAGCTTCGCAGCGAGGCCATCAGCCGGCGCCACACACCCCTCATAACCGGGGCTGCATCATCTTCCTCCGCCAGGATGCGCAGACAGGCATCCAGGCCCGAGATCATGGCTGAGTCACCCCGATCACGGGCAGGTGAGCTGCTCTTCCATCTCTCTTCAGATCCGGTCGCCGCCACCGCAGGACAGTCAGCCGGGTCGGCCAGGAGACGAGGGCCCTCCATCTCCATAGCCCTCCGCATAAGGGTGTCCTGGGGCAGGGCAGTTCGTGCAGCAGAGCCAGGCATGTAGGCCACAAGATGGCCGCCAGCACCACGCTTTAGTCACGAGGCGGCAGCCGCAATCCGAGTCTCTGGTCCGGAGGGGGGACTAAACGGGCTCCAGACTGTACTATGCCGATGGCCAGTCACCCTGGGACCCATAAATGTTAAAAAATACCGCGTATAAACTCTTCTGAAGGTCCCTTTACAGAGCAGACGAGCGGAGCTCCATCGGGACACGTCTGCTCCTCTAGGTAGTCGGCCACGCCCCCCCCCGCTCATCATGTTTAAACGTGTTTTGAAGCCTTATTTTTTTATGTGACCCAGACATATTATATGTTGTTCTTTCCAGCAGACTCTGCAGATTCATAATATATCATTATTATATGTATACGTCATGTCCTGTCTGTATATTATAGCAAAAAATGCAATAAAATTTGAATTTTCAATAATTTACAACATGTAAAGTGGTTTTTTCACATTGTAACATGCGAGCGTTTGAAGTTATATTTTCTATGAGTTGCGCTTGTTAAGAAAATTAGAAATGGGGATTTGTTACATTTTTTGGGGGGGGGGAAATTACACGACTTTTGACAAACGCACCCCAAACACATCATTGTTCACATTATAATTGAAATGGGAACAATATTCCTGAATTAACAAAACAAAACAAAAAAAACCCTGTTTATTTTTTATTATTATTTTTGTTATTATTTAAAAAAAAATACTTTTTTTTTCCATTTTTTTTCTTAACTTTTAACATGGACATGTTTGGTATAGTTGGAAAGGCCATGCTCTGGCCGATCCAACAATACCAAACATTAACCCCTAGCTGCCACGGATCAGGAGATAGGAGGTTTATTGTAACCCCCTATCTCCACCATTGGTGGCAGCTAGGGGTTAACTCCAGAACTGACGTCATCGCGCTATGCACGATGACGCCAGTCATCAAGCGGAGATCCTGGAAGCTTGGCTGACATCCAAGATGTCGGACAGCTCCGGGAGAGGGTTGTGATCTGGCGACTTCGGCGCCGAATCACGATCCGGCCCCCAAGGGGTTAAAGCCAGCCACTTTTTGGAAGGGCAGGCTGTGCCCTTCCAAACTGTGTCTGCCTTTAACCGCTGCCCCTAGCAGATCGGGAGGGAAAGAGGTCCAAAGGACCTCACCCCCTCCCTTTCAGGCACCTTCCCCGCACCCTGTAATAGATGTCATCGCGTTCGCTAATGGGTTAAAAAAATCAGTTAGCGCATTGTTATTAGCGCTTTTTAGCATGAGTTTACAGTACTTTGCGCTGCCTATGCTGAACCTGGGGAGCGCCAAGAGTAATTAGAGTTAAGATCACAAAGTCCTAAAGCTAATAACACCCTGCTACGGTTAACTGAAAAGTTAGCCACAGCTCTAAGCTGGCGCTAACTGATTCCGCTTCTGCTTACAGTTTACAATCAAGCTGCACATGGTAGTTTTTCATAGGAACAAGATAAATATTTAAAATAATATAGAATACATAGAATAGCAAAATAAAAAAAAATCCTAAAAACGCAATGTCAATTTTCAAGTCATTGAGTACAATTTGTCACATGCCTTCAGCTGACACCCAACTGTTACAGCTCACACCGAGAGCTGCAGGAGGTGTCTGCTTCTTTGATCTGAAGTTATACAATCCTGCATTGGTTTATGACACCATTACAAGTATGTTTTGTACTTGTAAAGCGATTTCCTCAGGGTTTAGAAGAACCATAATTCAATGAATAAGAGGAAGCTCTTCAAAGCTGATTCATTAATTTGACTGCCGCTTCCATTGAATGTCTTGCTACCGGTGTGGTTGCACCCACAGACTTAATGAACCCTCTTTCTCCAACTGGAATTTAATCTTCTGGGGAGAATAAAATAAAAAGCTAAACTAAAACCCTTCCTTTTGATTAGATGTAAAAACAGAAAACAGCCCAGTACAAGGTATAAAGATTTTTTCGGTAAGCATAGGGAGTAATCGAATGATCTGCTTGTAGAGATCACATGGGTATTATTGGCTCATGTAATTTCCGAGGCCGTGTATAACCTTGTCCTATAAATGGCTGTTTTTTATTGCGAAGATCAGTTCCATAAAATTGTTCCCAGAATTCTGCATGAATTACACAAGGAGATTTATTACTAAAAGTAATTGTCAGGATGACAATAAAAATCAGTGCGGTTGTGGATAATTTGTAATCCAACTGTGTGAAGCCCACAAATTTCTGATATTAAGATGCAAAACCTCAAGTTTGATGCATTTAAAAAACAAAATATAAAACATGTTTGGAATCCACAGTTTTCAGAGCCAGGATTTGTGTTGTGATGCAAAAACAGAATTTCCTTTCTTCCTGTCCAGTCATGTTAATAAACAAGTTAGCAGACTTCTTTGTACAAGTCATATTGGTATTTGTTGGGTGTTATATAACATAACACATACCATTTTCTGTGATGTTTTCTGTGTTAGACTGTGTTATGAAGGTCGTCTTTACAGTGACCTTTAAAAAATCCTGACCAACCCTAATATTTCAAAATTGTATCCCGCTTTCTTAATGTATATATTAATGCAGCATCTGGCTACGGTCCAGAAGAAATTAAAAAGGAAGCTAGATATTTAGAAGACCAACATGTCATTAATAACTTGGAGCTAGAAGAAAGACTACTCCCTCAGTAGCCACAGGATCCAAAACAATCCTCATTCCAAAGATAAAATTTCTTACTGTAATCATTAATATAAGTAATAAAGCACCATATAGAATTTCTATAAATCATAATATTATGGGAAATACACAAATCCAGGGATCACCCAGATGCCAGCAACGTGGCCACTGGCAGTCAGATAGGGTTGCATAACATTGTGACCATGTAATTCTTCGTGATGGTACCCGACTCTGGCCTCACAGTTCGGCTGATCCCAGCTTTCAAGGCTCCACTGCAAGGACTCAGATCACTCTGCGATTGCTTAGTGAATTAGGACATTAGGAGATATCAGGGCACATAGCACTCACATCACCACTTAATGAATGCCACACTATGGGCCCTATTACAATCTTCACGCAAACGTTAACGCTCACTTGCGTGAGCATTAACGTTAGCTGCGGTATTTACCGCATATTACAATCCAAACGCAAACGGGTTAAAAAACCCTTTTGCGTTTGGTACCTTGCGCTTCTCTGCACGAGGTTACTGTACTTTGTGCTCCCTATGCTTAACATGGGGAGCGAAAAGTGTTAATCAGCGCTGGATTACAAAGTCCCAGCGCTGATTAACGCCTGGCTCTATTCAGTGAAAAGTTAACCAGAGCCAGGACTTGGTGTTAACGGATTCCACTTCTGCGGAATTTGTTAACACCAGCCTAAAAAAATAATAAACAGAAGCACATACTCACCCTCTGTCCCGCAGTGAGGACCGCGGCTCCAACCGCCCCCTCTGGCCGGCGGGAGCGGGGAAAGACTGGGGGAAAAGTCCCCCCAGTCTCTCCCTGCGTATCACTACACCGACCGGCCGGCCGGATCTCGCTAGGTGAGATCCGGCTGGTCATGTGACCGGCAGGGGAGAACTCAATGGAGATCTATGGACTCCAGCGAGTGCTCTCAGCTGCGTTCAGTGCTGCCGCGAGCATCCAGGATTTTAGCAGGTGAAACAATGCAGGCAGCATTTTTTGCACCTGCATTGTAATCCAGCGTTAAAAAGCGGGCACAAGGGGGACAACTGCGGGCACAGTTTTTCCTCCCTTACGCCCGTGTTTTAACGCTAGGATTGTAATAGAGCCCTATGAATGGTAGTAGATTAAGGTGCCAGGATATGTGAAGTAAGTGACCTCATTGAGGTATTGCATTATTTGTATATGTAGGCATGGCTAGAAGTCTAAAGCACATCACTACCATGATCAAGTTAACTTAATCTTTAAAAGTACCTGCAAGTGCCAATGTAGTGAATCAATGCAAATTAATATTGTTTATTACAATGGCATTTTTTGCATATGGGCTACAGATTGTATCCTTAAAGGTCCAGCACGTCTGACATAGCAGTCAACGTGTCGAAAGTGTTTGAAGTAATGGGACAAGTCAATATCTCCTATTGTAGACACAACAGCTGCACTGCAACGACAGTATCTCTATTTGGCTAGAAGTGGGAGCCCTCTGCTTGTCAAATAGGATATACAGCATGTACATGTGCTGTACAGACTCAGTTACTGTGTGGTTGATGTTAAATAACCACTGGTTCCTGACTGTTGTTTTATAGAAAACATAGTAGTGAATTAGTTAAGACTATATTTTCTTTACAATTATTAACCATTCAATATCATAAATTCACCAGGGTCTAATATTAGCCTATCAAAATAAATAAACCTACCCACTATGCTTCACTTATTTATCAATACGGTCTTACATGACTGCACTTGAATTATTTTCTGTTCAACGTTTCATATCACGATTCACATCGATGACAATAATGACATTGTCTGTGTCTGTAATTCAGCAAATAATCTATTGGATTCCTATAGTTCAATACAACATGATTTTTATTAAGATGTATGAATTCACTCTACATATTCTATTTTGCAATTGACTACATACTATATTATTCAAGTAAATCCCATTCCAATAGGAGAAATAGTCCTGTTCCATGAACATTAAGAAATGCTATGCCCATGGAGAAGAATACTCAAGTTGAAACAAATGCAATATGTTATGAATTACACACAGACATAAATATTATGCTGAAGCTGAACCACTACAGCAGAAGCCCAACATCCAAAATATTGTATTCTGAATCATTGAGGCATTCCTTTAGTAGAATGAATGAGACTTACTTGAGCCTTGAAAGCACATACCATTATTCCGCTTTCATGCATTTTTAGTACCAAGACTAAGCAGTAAAAGTAGATACAGGGTTATTCAAAGAGCCGATCTGGCCCTGAAAGGTAACCGAACACTGAACTTCAACGTAGGGTTACCTTTCCTGGCCATTCGGCTATTCAGAGAGCAGGCAGTTCGCCAAATGTTGGGGAATTGCCTGTACATACGGTGCCTGTTCGGTGCCTGTTCAAGGGCAGTGAACTCCCCTACAGAGAAGCAATGCTTTGTCTATTCAGAGAACACAAAACAGCTGGGAAAAGTTGCCGAAATGACCTGCTGTTCGGTGGTTTCATTTGATAGATTTATTCAGGCGATTCCCATAGGCTTAATCAAAATTAGACACAAAATAGACAAGGTTATCGTTTAAAACCAAAAAAGTGAGAAAAAGATCAGAAATTCTGGCAACAAGATAGACGTCTTAAGTCGTTTTAGGACAGAGACTCTTCTATTAAATTTCTTTAGGGTCCACGTTTGAAACCCGGAGTACCGTTACTTCAAAAGATTCAACCAAACCATTTCTAAATTTAATATACATATAGGTTGAAAAAAACACCACATAGAAGTACACGGTTTTAGGTAAATTATGCCCCTATTTTTGCTTCCAAGTTCTTCTATGACACGGCAAGAAAGGATATTTAGTCACAGAGGGTTAAATACAGCGACGTTTTTAAGGTTCAGATGCATCAATTCAAACATTTAGGGTGTTTGTTGAAAAAAATTCAAAGAGGAGTCATAGTCACATTCAAGATTTAACCGTCATTGCTTCGGAGTATTAGACAATAAGCGTTTCAAAAATTAATATATAGTTAGACTGACATCACGTAGCGGTACAATGAATTTTTTGAAATTGGGCAAATTTGCCCCCTCTTTTTCCAGAATATTCTATAAAATGATGAAAGCAGTGATTATCAAAATTAATCACAGGGTATTATTATAATAACCTTTTAAATTGAGCAAAGAGCCGAAAATCAATCATTAAGTATTTGTTAAGTATTGTTAGAAAGATTTGGGAAGGAGAAAATGGGGCACCAAATCAGCCCATCAAACCCATCAAGCCAAAGTCAATTCGAAGTCAATTCAAAAATTGAATCATCAAAAGGGACCCAATTGTTTAGATGCCAGAGTCCAAGATAAATAGACAAAGCAGTTAAAAGGTAGAACACCCTGGGGTGTTCTACCTTTTAACTGCTTTGTCTATTTATCTTGGACTCTGGCATCTAAACAATTGGGTCCCTTTTGATGATTCAATTTTTGAATTGACTTCGAATTGACTTTGGCTTGATGGGTTTGATGGGCTGATTTGGTGCCCCATTTTCTCCTTCCCAAATCTTTCTAACAATACTTAACAAATACTTAATGATTGATTTTCGGCTCTTTGCTCAATTTAAAAGGTTATTATAATAATACCCTGTGATTAATTTTGATAATCACTGCTTTCATCATTTTATAGAATATTCTGGAAAAAGAGGGGGCAAATTTGCCCAATTTCAAAAAATTCATTGTACCGCTACGTGATGTCAGTCTAACTATATATTAATTTTTGAAACGCTTATTGTCTAATACTCCGAGGCAATGACGGTTAAATCTTGAATGTGACTATGACTCCTCTTTGAATTTTTTTCAACAAACACCCTAAATGTTTGAATTGATGCATCTGAACCTTAAAAACGTCGCTGTATTTAACCCTCTGTGACTAAATATCCTTTCTTGCCGTGTCATAGAAGAACTTGGAAGCAAAAATAGGGGCATAATTTACCTAAAACCGTGTACTTCTATGTGGTGTTTTTTTCAACCTATATGTATATTAAATTTAGAAATGGTTTGGTTGAATCTTTTGAAGTAACGGTACTCCGGGTTTCAAACGTGGACCCTAAAGAAATTTAATAGAAGAGTCTCTGTCCTAAAACGACTTAAGACGTCTATCTTGTTGCCAGAATTTCTGATCTTTTTCTCACTTTTTTGGTTTTAAACGATAACCTTGTCTATTTTGTGTCTAATTTTGATTAAAATTTATTTGTTTTTCAATACTTTGTATCAATAGGGTTACCCCCTTTACGGAAAACCTTTCCACTTTTTGTGTTTTTCTGATTCCCATAGGCTTCAATGTTAAAAATATTCTCGTTTTAATTCAATATCTAATAAACCGTTTAATATTATATTCTGCAGTAAAGAAATTAAATCGTTTTTCTTTTTTCTGTAACAGACCTTTTTATTATCATTCAATGGATCTTATATGTAACTTTCAGACATTTTCATTAAGTAGTTTATTTTGCAAACAGTGTTTCAATTTTCAAACTTTCAAGCGTACTGTTTTTTTTTCCCCACCTCGTTCGTCTGCCTGTCGGGTTTTCTGGTGGCTGCTCTGCGCTGTGATCGGTGACTAGTCAGGTTTCTTCGGTGTATTCGGTGGGTTAATCCAGCTGTTTCTGCGGTTTTCGGTGAGTATTCGGCGGGTTTTGCAGTGAGTGTTCGTCGGGTTTGCGGCGGGATTTCCCTACACTACGGGGCCCTGTGGTGCTTTCTGAATACAACGCAGGGTCGGCGAACTAGGTTCGCCGAATCGCCCTGAAGTGCCGGGAACGAAAAGTCACCGAATGTGCGGTGACTTTTCGAATCTCTTTGGATAACCCTGATATTGTTATAGTGGTATCTGCCAAGTGTTGCACTTTGGGTTTCCAGGTAAAGAAGGATTTAGATTTAGGATTATACTTCATCTCGCCTTGAAATATAGATAATTCTTTGCTATGAAAACTGATCATTGTTTATAGATATGTTAGGCAAAATGTCATTATTAGTAGGGTTAGTGTACAACATTCCTGTGATAAATTTTTGCACTTCATGTGATAGTGCTGAGCTGAGCGTGATACTTGAAGGCACTGATTTGTAATTTTAGATATACAAACACACACACACTCAAGTATATGTATGATATTTAAAATATATATTTAAAGTACTTACAGATATCTTCATCTTTGTACCACAATATTGAATAGTTTCATTTTACATGCATGACGTTTCTTCTAGCTCAGGCAATTTTATTTAATATTCGCTACTCCATAACAACCAGACAATACCTGGTTGACATAACCTTTAAAGAAGCATTAAAGAGGAGGTTGAAAGTATACAAAATTCCCCCAGTTATAAAAAAAAATCTTAAATATACATATTAGCATTCTGAGAGATGGATATCAGAATTTCTGTGTCAAGTGTAAGCTTCACAAGCATGAGTGCCTGGTGTACATAAGCAAATCCTGACGCTGATGGCTTAGTCCTTTCTGCCATCTATTCCTAGATGATCCCTATCTCGGTAAAGGAAAAAAACCATTAATATTGACTATATCTCTAATTACACTTTGTTATCACTTGAAATTTCTAAGTGTAAGTTTTGCAATAAATAAGTGCCCTGTAAGTTCACACCTTGATAAAATGGGCTATGCATGGAACTGGAAAATGTCTAACATATGGTGTGCTGAGAAGACAAACACAACGGCAGATATCGCACACGCACACACACATGCATTAGCATTTGCAAACAATAATTTTTATGGATTTCATGAGAATAAACAATTCATGGACCATCTACATCGATTGCATGTCGTCTAATAAACGAATGAAAGAAGACTAATATTCTCTGAAATGCCTGTGTATAGGTATAGTTATTTATTATATACACACCTACATATGAGCTCAAACTTTTAATCGCCTCTAGATTACCCACTGACATTTTTATGCTGCCCTTTTCTAACAACTTCATAAGCCAGTTCTCCTTACCTGAATTAACTTGAAAACCCTTTTTAATTGCTTATCGTGACAGGCATATCGTTTTTGTGGCTTTGTATTTCTTCTTTTTCTCTGTGATAATGAGAAAACACTTATAGCTGCCTCCACAACTCTAATCAATGAATCACTGGTGACTGGATATATATCCAAACTCTGGAAGACTGCGGGAGTGGTACCTAGCCATAACAGTGGAGACAATACTTTGGTATCCAACTACCGCCCGATATCACTGCTCCCTGTAATGTCAAAAATTCTGGAAAAACTCTTAATTACGCGATTACTATCAGTGTTGGAACTATTTAACCCCAGATCAATCCGGCTTCTTTCCAAATCATTCAACCACAACTGCCCTTTTAAAAGTTTGTAATGATATCCAGGCTGGCATGGAACAAGGAAACCTAACTGGAGCCATATTCCTTGATTTTGCCAAGGCCTTTGACACAGTAGACCATGGCATCTTGTTACAAAAATGTAAAAACTCCGGTATTGGAGATCACACACTAAACTGGTTTCAATCAGATGTGTCTGATCGATCACAATATGTGTCCATTTCTGACAGCACTTCCCTCCCCCTCCCAGTCATGTGTGGTGTACCCCAAGGCTCGATACTCGGCCCCTGCTATTCACGATATTCATAAATGATCTGCCTAATGTCTGCAAAGCCTCAACTGTACACATGTACGCAGATGACACCGTAATCTATACCAGCAAACCAGATCTCCCACAGCTGGAGGCCGTGCTGCAAGAACGATTCACGGAGGTAGAAAAGTGGATCAAAAGTAACAAACTTTTTCTAAATACTGACAAAACTGTTACGATGCTCTTTGGAACAGCACCTAAACTACATAAATTGCAAATTCCCCATCTATGTGTCAGGACAAGATCAAATGACACGCCTACCACAGTCACTTCTCTCAAATATCTAGTATGGGGTTAGACCCAAATATATCCTTTGGCCCCCACATCGAAAAACTCTCATCTAAACTTTACCCCAAACTAGGTGCTCTGTACAGAAACAAATCCTGCCTGAGCCCCGTGGTAAGAAAGCAGATTGTACAACAAATGCTTATGCCGGCTATTGATTACGGAGATGTAGTGTATGCAGCTGCCCCACAAACACACCTTCATAAACTTACTACAGTACATTGTACAACTCATTCTCCCGCTTTGTGCTACAATGTACCTACATGATCCACCATTATGACATGTTAAAAGAGCTAAACTGGCCGTCTCTGGAATCTAGACGCACCCTTCACCTTTCCAACCTGGTGTTTAAGAGCTTTTCTTGGAAGCTGCCATCCTACCTGAATAGACTGCTTCCCCCAGCAGTTCCCACATCCTACAGTTGTGTTCAAAATTATTCAACCCCCAATGCTGTAAAGGGTTTTAGGGAATTTAGTGTACATTTGTAATTGTATTCAGAATGAAATCCTACAAGGACTTTTTAAAGAACCATATGCAACTAAAATGACATCAATTGGTTTGTTAATACAGTAGTAAATGTTTCTTTTGTGAATTCTTCATTGACACAATTATTCAACCCCTAAAGACTACCACTCTGAAGAACAGAGGTTCATTCAAGTGTTTTCAATCAGGTATTGAAAACACCTGTGGATGTCACGGAGCAGCAATAAAGCATAATAAGCACCAATTAGGCAGCTTTAAAATGACTGTGATACTCAGCTCCTTCTAGACATTTACTGGTGTGGTTACAAACATGGTAAAGTCAAGAGAATGGTCGAGGAAGACAAGAGAAGAGGTGATTACTCTTCACAGGAAGGGCAATGGCTATAAGAAGATTGCAAAGATGTTAAACATACCAAGAGAGACCATAGGAAGCATCATTCGCAAATTCAAGGCAAAGGGCACTGTTGAACGCTACCTGGTCGTGGCAGAAAGAAGATGCTGACTTCGACTGCTGTGCGCTACCTGAAGCGTAGAGTGGAGAAAAGTCCCCGTGTGACTGCTGAGGAAACTGAGAAAAGATTTGTCAAATGCGGGTACTGAAGTTTCAGCTCAGACAATACGGCGCACACTACGTAATGAAGGCCTCTGTGCCAGAACTCCCAGGTGCACCCCCTTGCTGTCTCCAAAGAATAAGAAGAGTCGACTGCAGTATGCCAAAAGTCATGTGGACAAACCACAGAAGTTTTGGGATAGTGTTCTGTGGACTGATGAAACAAAATTAGAACTGTTTGGGCCCATGGATCAACGCTATGTTTGGAGGAGGAAGAACAAGGCCTATGAAGAAAAGAACACCTTGCCTACTGTGAAGCATGGCGGGGGGTCAATCATGCTTTGGGGCTGTTTTGCTTCTGCAGGTACAGGGAAGCTTCAGCGTGTGCAAGGTACCATGAATTCTCTTCAGTACCAGGAGATATTAGATGACAATGTGATGCAGTCCGTCACAAACCTGAGGCTTGGGAGACGTTGGACCTTTCAACAGGACAATGATCCCAAGCATACCTCCAAGTCCACTAGAGCATGGTTGCAGATTAAAGGCTGGAACATTTTGGAGTGGCCATCGCAGTCACCTGACTTAAATCGATTGAGAACCTCTGGTGGGACTTAAAGAAAGCAGTTGCAGTGCGCAAGCCTAAGAATGTGACTGAACTTGAGGCTTTTGCCCATGACGAATGGGCGAAGATACCCGTAGATCGCTGAAGACACTTGTGTCAAGCTATGCTTCACGTTTAAAAGCTGTTATGACTGTAAAAGGATGTTGTACTAAGTACTAAGATTGAATGTCACTTGGGGGTTGAATAAAACTGATAATGATGTGAGCACAGAAAAGACATTTGTGGTTATTTCATTATAAATGTAATGTTATATTTGTCTGACCTACACGTGCCTCTTTGATTTAATTGTAAGCAAGATGACTGAATGATCAAAATCAGTGTCAAACTGGCCAAAACACTCAATTTCAGTGGGGGTTGAATAATTTTGAACACACTGTATAACCTCCGATCTAGGACCAGCACCTTACTTGCAGTACCACAATACGAAAAGAAAGTGGCTCAATTCTCAATTTCCTACAGAGCACCGCAATTATGGAATAACCTTCCAGACACAATCAAATCTTCCCCCAGTCTAAAGTCACTTAAGATCTCCCTATTAACATACCTCAATTCAGAATGCACCTGTAAACATGTAACATAGTGAATACATTCATTTTCTGTTAATATATATATTTGTGCTGTTTTTTTTTTTATATCTTGCATTTTTTATTACTACCAGGGTTATTCAGAGAGCGTGAAAAGCAGGAGAATGACTGGAGAATGAAAAATTCTAGGTCAAAATAGCCGATTTGGAAAGTGAGATGAAAGGGAGAATTTTTCTGGTTTGGCTATTTTCATTCAGTCATTCTCCTGCTCTTCACGCTCTCTAAATAACCCTGTTTGTATTTCTGTAACAATTCAATGTTCTTGAACCCAGGACAAACTTGAAAATGAGAGAAATCTCAATGTATCCTTCCTTGTAAAATCCTTTATAAATAAATAAAATAAATAAATCCAGTACTTCAGAATAGGAGCTCATGGTCATAGTTTTCCATGTTGTTTTATGTGACAGAAGCCCCCTCCACCATTTAATGGACCCATCAGCAGGAGAAGGTCCAGCAAGCGGGCACTATTCCGGAGCCATTCCAGCAAAAGACTCCGTTCCCATGGTATGGTATTAGTGTAGCTTCTTTGGAGTCACCGTTGGATGTCCTGGGAGGCTGTGCAGAGTGCAAGACCTTTACATTATAGACAGACATACAGGAAGTTTGCACTGTACCAGACATTATCCCACTGCGGGTCAAAATCCTTGGTGAAGACTTGACAGCTGCAACTCCCCAGCAACTCCATTCAAGTAAACCAAGACCTATGATTGTGTTGTGTTTCACATGGAGTTATAGGAATAAGTGCAGATGACACTTTTTTCTTGTTATGTTTTATATAAATGACTAAGGCAGGTTTTAGAAAGTTTCTAGGCATGGGTAGAGAGAGAGAGAGAGAGAGAAAAGAGTCCTTGGGCCTTTCCAGGCAACAAGCAACTAAACCACCATCAACATAAATGGATATGTTAGGGGAAATGGTTGAGATAGGAACAAGATTGCTCATGTTTCAGAAACATCCTGTGAGAAGACTGAAACATTGCATAGTTTACAATAAAAATGTTCCTTTTCTCCTTACCGGGTTGGACTGGCTCATTTTCTTCTGTGGAGGAAGAAAACGTAAGCATACAAACACCAAAAATCAGAGCTAACAGTTCATGGGCCACATTACAATCTCTAAGCTAAAACGGGGGCGGTAGGGAGAAAAAACTGTGCCTGCAGTTTTCTCCATACCGCCCCTGTTTTCACGTGGAATTACAATGCAGGCACTTAAAAAGCTGCCTGCATTATTACCGTGCGCTACGTCCTCCATAGGACTCCAATGAGCCAGACGCCGGCGGTCACATGACCTGCCGGATCTCGCCTCGTTGGTCAGCGTAGTGATACGCAAGGAGAGACTGGGGGACTTTTTCCCCCAGTCTTTCTCTGCTCCCGCCGGACGGAGGAGGCGGTTGGAGCTGCGGTCCTCGCCGTGGGACAGGAGGTAGTGTTTTTTTATTTTTTTGGATGGTGTCAAAGGATTCTGCATAAGCGGAATCCGTTAACACCAAGTCCTGGCTTTGGTTAACTTTCTGCTAACCAGAGCCGGACGTTAATGAGAGTTAGGACTTTGTAATACTAACGCTGATTAACACTTTGCGCTCCCCATGTTAAGTATAGGGAGCAGAAAGTACAGTAACCTCGCGTTGAAAAGTGCAAGGTACCAAACGCAAATGAGTTACTTAACCTGTTTCATTTGGATTGTAATATGCAGTAGACACCGTGGCTAACGTTAATGCTCATGCAGGTGAGCGTTAACGTTAGCACATAGATTGTAATGTGGCCCCATTTTTCATGAAAAACACACAAAAACCCAATCTCCATGGCTAAATGTCTACCTATAGTCTAACCAAAATGGAGTCACTGTAACCATCTACCTAACCCCAATAAATATGCCTAATGCAGTAGAAACAAAAGCTAATAAAACACAAAAAACTGTGCCTCCACCACATTTGCAGACACACAGCCAATTTCAAAACTGCAGAAAAAAAGGTAAACCCACCACTCAAAGAAACAAAAACAAGTAGGCAACTTCAATGTGCCGAACTGCAACCACAAGGCCAGCCCCCTAGTATGGCAAAACCACACTTACAGGGTTAGCCAGAAAGAGCTGAACTGGCCCAGAAATTGCACCAGTGAATTTCCCCGTGTGGTTGAATTTCGGAGCCATTCGGCTAGTGAAAAAGCAGGCAGTTCACCAAATATTGCCGAATTGCCAATGAAATACTGTGCTTGTTCGGTACCAGTGAACTCCCCATAGAGAAGCAATGGGTAATCTATTCAGAGAACAACAAATGTCAGTGAATTGCCCTGATGTTCGGTGTTTTCATTCGGCAGATTTAATGTGAATCCCATAGGTTTCAATGTTAAAAATATTTCTGTTTTTATTAAATATCTTCAAAACCATTTATTCTTTTAATTTGCAGCAAAATGTATCTTTATTTTTTTTTAGGGTATTTTTAGGCATTTTTCAGGTTTTTTTCGGCAAGATTTTTTTTCACGTTTTCTTTTAAATAGCGTTTTTGTTTTCTAACAGACCCTTTTGTTATTATTCATAGAACCTTATATATTAATCCCAGGCATTTTCGTACAGTATTTTTTTTTCAAACAGCTTTTAAAAGTGGCAGTGTTTTTTGTTTTTTTTCCCATTCGTCGGTTTGTTTGTGTTATCCTGTGGCTGGTCGATGCTCTGTTCGGCAGCTTGTCAGCTTTTTTTGGATGCATTCGGGTTTTTTTCAGCGGTTTTCGCGGCAGTTTTTCGCATGCGTTTGGCAGATTTTCCCTGCACTTCGGGGGCCCTGCAGTGAATGCTGAATTCACCACAGGGTCAGGGAATTTGATTCCCCGAAGTGCAGGGAAGGAAAGAGCACCTAAAGGAAGAGTGTGATTCATTTAGCAAGAGGTTAAATGCACTGAACAAAGGAATCAGGTTTGAAAGCACTAAAAGCTAGAGAACATATTGGCTGCCTGGAATAAAAGACCTTTTGCTTGAGATATTCCACTTGTCCTTCTTATATTTCCATCAAGCAAAGTAGCTAATGGTGTTCAAGGTTTTGGTCTTCATCCCAGTGATATCTACCTTCAGCGGGATAGCTACATGGGTAGTAGAATGTTTTAACGCCATAATGTTTTGGTGAGAATTTCCGTGATCTTTGAACAACCCTGTTAGTGAATGTCCATAATGTTCCTTCTTCCACTGCAAAAAAAAATTAGGTATGCTCATGGAACTCAGAGCAAGAAATCAGAGCAAGAAAATATGGATGCAAAAAAACTAACGGCATGTCCAGAAGACGCTAAAAACACTGCAAATTTCACTTCTCACCATAAGCATAAAAATGATTTGATGAACAATCAAGTGAATTTAACATAATTATAACACAGGTGATAGCAGTGTTTCCGGAGTGAGATCGTGCACACAGTTATGGAGACTCTTGCATTGCTTGTTAGGCTAAATGTACCTCACCAGCTACAGATGGTTTTTTTTCTGACAGTTATGACCATTAGCAATTAGCTCACATTTTCACCTTAAGATCATAACGACTATTAGAGAATCCGTGCTTATGGAATGTTAACCTTTGGGAGATGGGTGGCCATCCATGAAGTGATAAACAAAATTAAAATGGGAAATATATCAGGGGTCTACAGGTTGATCTGGATATCATCCTTATAAAAGTGATAATGACATCCAGAAGAACTGATTAAGTCGCTAAGGATGGTGTAAATAGTGATGAACATACTACCCAAAACTGAGCTTTGGCTCCAACTCTCTGAGGAGTTTGAAAAGCAGGTAGTACCAACAAAAGAGACAGAGAAAGATCAATTTGATAGGTAGTAGAGAGGACAGGAGAGGCAGGATTCACCGATTCCCGGTGAAGTAAGAAGGGGATGGGCCACAATGTCAATGGCAGGTAAGAGGTCCAACAGGAGAAGTATTTTGACTTCTCCATTGTTTTCAGCTGAAATTAGATCATTAGAATTTAATATAAGCAGTTACAGAGGAGTGAAAAGAACGGAAGGCAGGTTGTAGAGAGTGCAGTAGAGTGTGGGCGGAAGAAAGTTAGATATGCTATGCATCTAACATATACTCTACATTTATTATTATCGTCGTAATTTATATAGCGCCAACAGTTTCGGCAGCACTTTACAACAACCAATGAGGAATGAGACACAATTAAAAAGAAACATAGAAAGAGAAACAAGAGTGTAGTGGGCCCTGCTCAGAGGAGCTTACAATCTATATGTATTTAACATCCCCACTAAACTCTCTCTGCATGTCAGTTGCAGACATGTCAACAAATATTATACTTAATACTATATGCTTAAAAACTATATTATAAAAAATGTGTAGCATGAAGAAGAGATACAAGCTATGGTGCATGCAGTGTCCTCTTTCCACAAACACTTTACAGGGCTTTTATAGCAAGCTATTTATTTATGCATGAAAGTGACCTTTGATTGAAGGCACATGGTATTTTTAATTTAGTAATACCAGTTATTGGTCTACTTAGATAGGGCAAACTACCAATTAAAGTATGGGTTACATAGTACTCATTGGCATATGACATTACTCATGTTTATTGTATCATCATCTCTGTTTTCAGACTTAAGACAATAGTTTCTGCTAAATTAATGTTCCGAGGTAACTGAAAATGTTTGTTTTAAATACAAAACAAGGGATTCCACAACTGCACAACATGGAAGACGAGAGAAGCAAGGCGAGGACATTCCGAATATTGTACCCATTGTGGAGACTGAGAATTTCGCATCTGGAATCAGGTGGGCTACATCAACATTGCACACAGACCTATTGGGTACCCACGACTGGAATAATTGGATCATCATCCTTTGCGTGCCATTGTTACACACAAAAAGGTAGGCGATTAAAATATTTTTATTAAAACTTAACTTTCTTTTTCTTTTTTTACTATATTAATGGAAAGAATAATAGGATGAATGTGTTATTTTAAGGCCACCCATGACAAATGAATAAGAAAATCCCATCACATCTTGACAGTAATGGTACATGATGTGTCATAAATGTAAGATTATTCAGATTCAACTGTAATTGCACTAGGTTTATATCCTAAACATATTATTATTCAACTGATTTAACATATACCAAATCTCAGCTATATGTGCCATTTTATTGCTACTCCATAAATAAATGTGTTCTCTTCATCTTTATTCATAAGGGAATAAATGGATGCACTGATCACTTCTAAACATTTAATGCAACCTGTACGCTTATTTATGTTTAGAATAAGTTTTTAAAGATCCTTATCGGCTTTAATGTGTCAGTGTTTTGTTTTTGTGCAGTAACAGTGATATACACTAGCTATTTAAAATAAAAACGACAAGGACGATCAGCGAAACGGTATTTGTGAAAACGCTGGGAAATTTATAGAAAATATAGGTTGAAATATCTCATTTCTACTTCTCTATGCCTTGCAGTCTCAGGCTAAAATGCTCACATCAGCTGCTTCATTGTGGATTTCTATCTCTGCTTGGTTGCTTTTAAATTGCTCTAAGCTCTTCATTCCCTCTGAACTTGTATAGCTCAAGCAGAACATCTGTACTTCAGGCTGTTCATAGTGCACCTCTGGAAAATCTTAGTGCGCGCAAGACTACTAACAAGAAACAGAGTTAAAAGTTTGGAAAAAAAAAAGAGCTTAGCATGAATACTAGTGGGAGAGAAAAGTAATCATTTGAAAAATAGTACATTTCTCTAGGGTATACAGACCATGAAGAATTGAATCCCTGATTGATCCCTTAGGGTGTCAGAGGATATGTTACCATGCCCAACAGAGTGGAAAACCTGTGAGTGGCAGCACACGAAATTATGATAAAATAAAATTACAGTCAATTCTTCTCAGGCACACTCGACCTTACACCAATGAAATACACGTGCACTAACTAGTCCATTTATTTAAATTATTTAAAAATTATATCATAGGACCTTATATATTAATTCCAGGCATTTTCGTACAGTATTTTTTTTGCAAATAGCTTTTAAAAGTGGCAGTGTTTTTTTTTTGTTTTGTTTTTTAACCCGTTCGTCGGCTTGTTAGTTTTTTCCCATGGCTGTTCGGCGGCTTGCCAGCTTTGGATGCATTCGGGTTTTTTTCAGCGGTTTTCGTTGCGGTTTTTCGGATGCGTTTGGCAGATTTTCCCTTCACTTTGGGGACCCTGCACTGAAAGCTGAATTCACCACGGGGTCAGGGAATTTGATTCCCTGAGGCGCAGGGAACGAAAGAGCACTTAAAGGAAGAGTGTTATTCATTTAGCTAGAGGTTAAATGTACTGAACAAAGGAATCAGGTTTATATTGTTTAAAAATTATATCGTTAAAGAAAAAAAATGTACAAAACTACGTATTTCCCCAAACAGCGTAATTATAAAATAATGCTGCTTTTAATGTCAGTAAATAAATTAAAGAAGCACTTGAGAGGCTATTATTTTAAAATACTATTTGGCTCCTAACCTATTACTCTGTAATTATATTTTCGCACTGATTTCACCACTCTTATTAAATCTGGTAGTTGGCTTCAGAAAAGGTGTAAAAAGGTTCTCTCTCTGGTCATAACAAAAATTGATATTCAATGCTCATTTCTCTTTTTAGCTGTCAGATTAATCATAGAGCGGAAAAAAACCAGCATTTATATGTGTGTAAGTTATTTTTTTCTTTCTCATTGTTTTTTTTTTCATATTTCATTACTAACCAGAAACTTGTTGGTGGTTGAGAACCAAGTTAATATAAATCTTTGCTTATTTTGTGTTTTCTTTTTCTCCTAAATTGTTTTTGTTGCCGTTTTCAAATCTGTTTAGATCAGATAAATCTAGAAGTTGAGTTTCTCTCACAAGCTCCCTGCGAGCCTACCTCCTGAGGAAGCCATTTATGATGGTGAAACATGTAGAGTAGCCAATTCCTTAAGCTCTACTATACATCAAATCATAAATTAATTCTTCCTTCAGCAATGCTTTTGGGACATATCAAAGCCACACTCCAGAGGTTCAGAGGCAGAAGCTCGCAGCCCGTACCAGAGGCTGTTTCCTCTACCTCCTCTGTCTTGCCTTCATAGTCCAGGCACTTTCCTATCTCTTAAGCTAGGACCCACAAAGGCCAACTTTCAATTAATATAGCAGATAGCAACTCAAAGCACTGCATTCACCTCTGTGCTGTTGTTACATATAGGGTAACAATATACCCTTATGTATAATGCACACACTGTGGCAGCAAGGCCCCAGTTAATGCTGCTCCTTATAGAGAAATCCTGGCAGCACCCAGGCCTTTTCTGGCTCTCCTGCAGGCAATCACAGGTGTTCTGATTAACGAGCCCTGTGTTTCTCTTCATAAGAGTGGAGCTCCCAAGGTGCAGTGCTTCTACATTTGTCTACACTTAAGGGGTTATTCAAAGAGCAACAAATTAGCCATGAAATTGCACCAAACCATGAATTTCCCCGCACGGTGCAATTTTGTGGCTGTATGTTCCTGTGTGTTCCAGCTTGCCTTGTCTCTTGTGTGCATCCAGTAAGCCCTCTTCCTGTCCTGCCTGTCTACTTTATGTTTCTCTTGTAAGTCCTGATGGGTTGCCCTCTCTGTCTGTGTCTTGTTCCTCCCTGCCTCTTCCCATAGTCAGCTCTTTTCCTGCCTTATCCCTCACGAACCTCCCATAAACACGCTACCAGTCCTACTGATATCAGTTTCCTGTGTTTTCTCAATAAGCCACCCATTCACGTGTCTCCCCTCGTCTATCACTGCATATTGGGCTCATACCCTCACCCATTTTCACCAAATCGTGACGCTTTACTCTGCTCAGAGTCACACACTGTAAATATACTTGTATACACCATCATCATTCTTTTGGTTTTTCAATTGCTTACTTTGTATAAGCCTGTTATTATATTCATTGTCAAACCAGCAACTCTAATGCTGGAGCATACTACTAGTCTACTGAGCTTACTCTTTTTACCTTTACTATGGTAATTAAAGGTGCGTTTTAGTTACCCGTATGTTGAGACAATAAATAGCAATTAATACAATAAAATAATAATTGTATAATAATAATAATAATGATACAATAATTAAATCCATATGTTAATAGAAATAAAACATCAATGCATTCCTACTCGCAATCATAATTATTGTATTACACATTGTTGTTTTTTTGCTGAAATTTAAACTTTACTAGGCATCTCAAAAAGCCCAATCAAATGTCCACTTGTGAAAAAATTGATGATGGCTTCTTATTTCATGTTGAGTGATGACTTGAGTTATTTTGGGGGCCCTTACTCTACTATTACCCGTAAATAACTATGTTACGGGTCTGAATACTTATGTTACAGGACATACTTGAAAACGAGAGAAATCTCAATGTATCCTTCCTGGTAAAATCCTTTATAAATAAATAAATAAATAAAATGAGGCCAATTTCTTAGAAATAAGTCAAGGCTCTATTAAATATAGAATCAACCATCAACTCAAAGTTGGAGTCACTCAAAATATTTTTCTAAGGAAGAACCATATTGAGGTTGCATTTAGACTTTTCTTAGTTTTCCTGGACACTAACCACTTCTACCTGAACATGTTCTTTATGAAGACACTATCAGGTAAAGTAAATAGTTTATTTTCCCTGTTTATCTTAGTCATTGACTTCAATAAATATTGCATGGCTTGTGCCCAATCTCTTTGAGCGTCTACAGTTTGCTGCATTCTATTATTACACAAATAGACTTTAGGGGAAAATATGTAATTGATAAAGGATCGTGGTTTAATGCTCTAGGAAAAAAATGCAAAATGACACTAATGTGAAGGTATTAGATTTACTGGTTAGCTGTAGGATTAATGTCATGCTTTCTAGAGTTCTTCATAGGACATGTTGTTATAAAATATAAATTGATATAATGTATACACAATGACAGCACAATTCTAGGCAATACAGAGGATTATGCAAATGTGTGCTGTATTTAGAGAAGATAGGTGACAGGTTACCATTTGATACAAATAGTTGATTTGACACACTAAATGTAAATACGTTAGCAGTTTCCTGAGGAAATGTTCATAATGACCAAATCTGTAGACTGAAAAAAGTAACAAAACCCCCCAAAAATAAAAAATAAAAACAGGTGAAATAATGCATGTAAAATGTTAAGTGCCGAGCACATATTGTCAGATAATAGTGAACATATGTACAATTCATACCTCTGCTTCGCTCTTGGTGTCTGCATGGAGAATGACCATATTTTACACCCAAGGCATTCTATGAAGTAAACTGCTAATTATTGAACAATATCAAATAAAATTTCTCTTACAGTGTTATTCAGAGAGATCCGAAAAGTCACCGCAGGTTCGGTGACTTTTCGTTCCCCGCACTTCGGGGCAATTCGGCGATTCCTAGTTCACCGACCCTGTGGTGTATTCAGCAAGCACCACAGGGCCCCCATTGTGCAGGGAATACTCGCCGCAAACGCGCAGAACACTCGCCAAACACTCACCGAAAACTCACCGAAACAGCTGCAAAAACCAAGCCGAACACGCCGGAACAATCCGAGCAGCCGCCGATCACCGCGCAGAGCAGCCGCCGGAAATATCTGACACGCAGACGAATGGGGTGGAAAAAAAAAACAGTACGCTGAAAAGTTTGAGATTTGAAACGCTGTTTGCAAAATAACTACTGATCGAAAGTGTCAGGAATTTATATATAAGATCCAATGAATGATAACTATCATTCATTGGATCTTTTATGTAAATTCCACACATTTTCAATCAGTCTTTTTTTTTATTTATTTATTATATTTGATAATAAAAAGGTATGTTACAGAAAAATAAAAAAAACGATTTAAAAAAAAGAAACGGAAAAACATTTGACAAAAAAATCCCAAAAAAATCCCAAAAATGCCTAAAAGATCATAAAAAATCTAAAGATAAAGAGACTTTTTACTGCAGAATAAGATGATAAACGGTTTATTAGATATTGAATTAAAACTGGAATATTTTTAACATTGAAGCCTATGGGATTCGCCTGAATAAACCTGTCGAATGAAACCACCGAGCGTCAGGGCACTTCACTGACATTCCTCAGCTGTTCGGTGTTCTCTGAATAGATGAAGCATTGCTTCTCTATGGGGGATTTCACTGCCCTCGAACAGGCACCATACATGCAGGCAATTCACTAAAATTTAGCGAATTGCCTGCTCTCTGAATAGCCGAATGGCCCCGAAATGTCCACGTTCGTCGAAATTCAGTGTCCGGTTACATTTTGGCCACATTTTGGTTCTCTCTCTGAATAATCCCCACAGTGTTGCAAAACGTCTAACCCTAGAAAATATGAAGTGAGCACATATTGCAACTTTAATAAATATACTGTGGTGGTTGTTCAGAGCACCGGTGGTAACTGAAGATGCAAAGGAAGTGTTGTTGCAATGGTGACACATGCCAGCATTTCACAAAAGAGAGATCCAAACAGCAAACAGTGGCAGGAGAAGCTTCACATTGAAACTTCTCCTTGCACTCTTTGGATTTTTCTCAAGTGAATGGCCAAGGTTTGTCACTGTTGTTTGCAACTTTGGCAAACACCAGCGATATTGGAATACCCCCTATAAAGAGTGAAGTCGGGAGAATAGGCAGGAGAAGTGAAAATCTAGGTCAAAATAGCCAAATCAGAAACATTCTCCCATTTATCTCACTTTCCAATTGGACTGTTTGGTCTGGATTGTTCTCTTCTTCTGTCCATTCTCAAAACTTCATTCTTTAGTGAATAGACCTGTACGTGCTTCTGTTTCACATGTTTTGTATGAGTAAGAACGAGCCAACATCCCCTTTCTGGGGATATTACAAAGCAAACTTTAACCTCCCTGGCGGTCTAATTTCGTGTCTAAAAGCGTCTCAATTTTTTTTTAAAAGGAAAGGTGTTTTTGTACATAGTTAGCCTGTAATAATTAGGAATCACGCACTGAAATCCGTGAAATCAAGAGTCCTTACTGGTAAAATCCTTTATAAATAAATAAAAATTAGTAAATACACTGAGTCCGATAAAGTTTGAAACACGACATAATAATTTATTATCCCAAAAATAATTATCCAAAATAATGCAAATAAATGATATTCAATAAAATACAACAAAAAACACTGAAATCTGTCTTGAAAACAAGGGTGAGAGGATGTATGGTCTATTTCTTATCCTGTACTGCCACCTAGTGGCCGTTCATAAACATTGCACTTATCATTTTACACTGTAGAATCCAATTTTTCTAAGTTTGCTACTAGTCCCGCCCCCCCCCCGCATCGTGTGACTCGCAGGAAGCCTTCCAGGAAGCAGCTCGCCACGATCACACTGCGGGGGACAGTGAGGGAGCCAGGAGGAGGTGAGTATGCATCCAGCCCGAGTGTGGCTCGGGGTTACCGTTCGCGGCAGCGAAATTTAACCCTGAGTCACACTCAGGAATACCGCCAGGGAGGTTAAAGAAAAAAGAGTAATAATGCAATTACAGAGTGCTTATATATTCCCCATTGATTCTTCAAGACCCAATAAATAAGCCCTGATGCAATCAACTGCATTCAAAATACGTCAAAGTCAGTTCATTTGCGACTGCTGTTTCTTTGGAAACTTGTCAGAAAATTAAAGCTGAATAAAACTACAAGAAAAAAAAGGTATTGTGATGTTCTCTTGTAGTTCTGGAATGCGTAGGTTACTCGCAACTATGTTCTAAAATCAAGATAAATATGTAGCATTCTGTTAATCATAAAAGCACTTTTCTTGATTCATTTGAACAGAGATATTGTGGAAAAAAAAGACAAGCTAAAGAATATTTTTAGGTCTTAGTTCTTACATCTGATTTGTCATTTTATGCTAGCTAACAACGAACTGCAGTTGTGAGTTGGATGACATGAATCAGCATTAAGAAAATGCTTTGTTTTGTCCTCCAGAAGCTGTGAAGATTGTTTTGAGAAAATCACTATAGGGAGATTAGCTATTAAGTGGTAAAATGTTGAATACTCATGTCTGAAAGCATCACTGCCAAAGAAAATGATGATCCTAATGAGGAATATATCAGTATAAAATTACATCTGATAGCAATGTAAATGGAATGCATATTTGGCCCAAAAACACACCTTATCTGATGATGAGAATTATTTATTCTCGTAAACTATGGGTCAGGAGAGACGCTGAAGACAATCATAATAACTATTCAGTTACAGTAAAAGCTATTGTGGGGAATATAATTAAGAAAACTATTATACTGTAAATAAAACTGGATTTATTTTTTTATATATATTTTGCAACACAGCACAAAAAGTAATCACATATATTTTATTTATATTAAATCTCTGAATTCAATCTAAAGATGCAACTTGGCATTCACAAATGCAAATACTGGTACATTTTAACCCCTTCAATACCATGTAATATTCCTTAAAACCACTTGTAGGACCCTGTGCTTTTATGGAAAATGACTTTCCCTTTCCCACACAGTAATACAATACGGAGGTGTCCCTCTTTGTATGTTCATTGTCGGTAAGAACAAAGAATATTGATTGACTCAGATAGGAGCTTGTAAGTAAAGGAGCTTGTAAGTAAAATTTAACTTTTATTGGAAACTAAAAAAAACAGAACAACATAATGACAAAGCAAGGAAAGGATAGAAAGTCTCTGTGGCTCCAGTCAGCATAATAAATGGCACATAGGGTACTAGGTGCACCTAGATAAGTCTCTCCTAGGGGATACTAACAGACAAACAGCCTAAATAATGTCAACTCCTATTGAAGTGAAGAAACGGGCCTTCGTGGGTCCACATAATAGGACAGAGAGAGTTCCCAATGGGATGAGTAGCAAATAAAATTGCAATAGGTAAAAGAAAGGTTGAGGCTCAAAATCAATGCTGGGAGCACTACCTCATAGAAACATAGAAACATAGAAAATGTCGGCAGATAAGAACCTTTCGGCCCATCTAGTCTGCCCAATTACATGGATACTTTACCTGGATTTATCTTGTTTAGGATAGCCTTATGCCTATCCCATGCTTGCTTAAATTCAATTACTGTTTTGGCCTCTACCACTTCAACTGGAAGGCTGTTCCATGTATCCACCACCCTCTCAGTAAAATAATGCTTCCTGATGTTACTTTTAAACCTTTGCCCCTCTAATCTAAGACTATGTCCTCTTGTTTTGCTATTTTGTTTCCTTTTAAATATACTCCCTTCCTCTACCTTGTGGATTCCCTTTACGTATTTAAATGTTTCTATCATATCTCCTCTGTCTCGTCTTTTTTCCAAGCTGTACATGTTAAGATCATTAAGCCTTTCCTGGTAACTTTTCTCCTTCAAGCCGTACACCATTTTAGTAGCCCTTCTCTGAACTCTCTCTAAGATGTCTAAATCCTTCTGTAATATTTGCATTGAAGGTATGCACGTGTTTAGGCAAAATGATGGGCTGGTGTTGTGCACGCACCTCGCTCCTGTGAGTGTTTCTAGAAAGAGGATGTTATCAGCACACAGAGCATGCTGACATCGGGCCCTATTCCACATTTTCTGATAAGATAACAACAGGAAATGATGGGAATCTCTATTCCACTCTTGCCGGGAGCTGGCTGAGTGCCTTGAATGTAGCGATTATCTGTGTGACCTTACTGTAAATTCGTGTTCGGCCCCCCATACCTATTTCAGTAAACAATGAGGTCTTCCAAAATAAATGACTTTGTCACTCCTGATGTAGAATATGACAACAAAAGGTTCTATGTACATGTAAAGGTTCTATATGCAAATCAAATTCTACTCATAGTGACAGCATGGCTGTTGACAGATGGTATCTCATAGTTTTGAAACTTTGGAAGAAAATCATTGACATTGTAACGAAATCTTGGAAGGGGTCTAAATAGAATCTGGAAAACTGGTGTTCAATTTATTTATTTATTTATAAAGTATTTTACCAGGAAGGATACATTGAGATTTCTCTCGTTTAAATGGCAGGTCTGTTGGGACCTTTACAAGAAGGCCTTAACAGGGGTTTAAGAAGAAGTTCCTAAAACTGAGCTGTCTCCTATTATGGTTCTTAAAGGAATCTAGTGGGCAATGAAACCTGTGATAATTAGATTCTTGAAAGGTGTAATATGACTGAAATGTCCTTTTAAACTGCTAGCTCTGTTTTTCATTATTTTTCTAGTGTTACATGCTTTTGCGGAGGAAACATTTCAACCCTATGAACAAACGTATGGTTTCCTGTTCGATTTAAAAAAAAAAAAAAAATGGTGTTGATTGTTTTAATCTCTGGCATGCACACATTGAAGCTTTAAGTATTGTCATGTAAAGATTCAAAAATTGAATCAGGGATTTCAAACTCTGGCCCCCCATATGTGTATTGCCTACAATTCCCAGAATTCTTTGAATGTAATAAATGGCCTGATAATCATGGGAGGTGTATATCAGAAACATATGGGGGGGGGTTGAGATTTCTGAATTAAATTCTTACCTTAGGGACTAGTAATCCCTGCCTAAAGTAGTTTCTAGTTTTCTATAAAACTATGCCAGAATTTTCAAAAGATATACAACTTGACTGTTTTTGCCAAGATTCATAAAGGATGATCGTTTGGATGTGTCTAAAACATGGGATGAAATTTGAGTGTAGTCCATTCTTTCTGAGACTAAAATATAATAAGCTACTTTCACACAGATTCTTTTGTTTGTGGTTATTCCCACACTTGGGGACAGGTATTCCTCATTTGTGATGCTGTTATGATCAGCCAGGAAATCAGAAAATTTGCTTCATACTTACAAGGCTTTCCTTTTACTTAGAGAATTTCAATGGCGATGTCACACATCTCTTGCTTTAGTTTTGGATAATGTTATATGATTGTGCTGGTCTCATCTGCAGCTCAATCCTAGGAGTTCTTCCATAAAGTATAATGAGGTCTTGCAGCCCTATTGGAGAAGACTGACATGGTTATTCAAGGAGCACCGACATTCCACCGGAAAAAAATCAAATTCCCCTACCCTGTGGTGAATTCTGCATTCACCGCAGGGTCCCCGAAGTGCAGGGAAAGGCCACCGACCGAATCCGAAAAACTGTTGGAAAAATCCGAAAAAGTGCTGCAAATCCGCCGGAAAAAAATCAGAGCGGCCTGAAAAACACTGAAAAAAAAGCCGAAAGCACCCAGCGATCTGCCGCAAACCCGCCGAACGCATCTAAAAAAAGCAGACGATCCGCCGAACAGAGTGCCTACCAGCCACCAGAAAAAGCTCACAAGCTG